>CAUYON010144605.1:0-70301 GCA_963573935.1 Arctocebus calabarensis
TTTTTTTTTTTTAGAGACAGAGCCTCAAGTTGTTGCTCTAGATAGAGTGCTGTGGCATTCCAGCTCACAGCAACCTCCAACTCCTGGGCTCAAGTGATTCTCCTGCCTCCACCTCCCAAGTAGCTGGGACTACAGGCACCCGCCACATTACCCGGCTATTGTTTAGTTGCAGCTATCATTGTTGTTTGGCAGGCTGGATTTGAACCCGCCAGCTCAGGTGTATGTGGCTGGCGCCTTAGCTGCTTGAGCCACAGGCGCCGAGCCGAGAATTACAATTTTAATACAGTTTTTTCCTTTCTTAAAATGTGTATACATTTTGGGGGGCGGCACTTGTGGCTCAGTGGGTAGGGCGCCGGCCCCATATACCGAGGGTGGTGGGTTTGAACCCGACCCCGGCTGAACTGCAACAAAAAAATAGCTGGGCGTTGTGGCAGGCACCTATGGTCCCAGCTGCCTGGGAAGCTGAGGCAAGAGAATCGCCTAAGCCCAGGAGTTGGAGGTTTCTGTGAGCTGTGATGCCATAGCACTCTACCAAGGAAGAGAAAGTAAGACTCTATCTCTACAAAAAAAAAAAAATGTGCATACATTTTTTGGTACTGTGTGTGTGTGTGTGTGTGTGTGTATCAATATTATCCTGTTGGTTTTGCTTCTCAAAAGAAAACTGATTAATATGATAAGTGTTTGCAAAGTGCAAAGTGAAGGAAATAATTCCATCAGGTTTGGGACACATAAAAGAACCCAGCAACCTTACTGAAGGGCAGAATAGACTAAGGGGGGAAGAAAGCTAAAGAGGAGGATTTAGAAAAAGAATACTCGTAGAAATTAAATAAATCATTTAATGAAATTCAGTGGTAAACTATTTTGTAAAAGAAACAGTTCCCTTTGTAATGCAAATAGACTGTCTGATAAATCTGAATTTAACACAGAGATAAAACCATTTTTAATTGAATTTATGGGCAGGTGTTTCTTGCAAGAAAAATGCACAGTAAACTGTGTGTAAAATTACGTGACTATTTACTTATATTTTATAGTCTGCATAATTCCTAGAAAGACAGTTATAAAGAATTTTTACCATGAAAGTTTTCAAACATACACAAAAGCAAAAAGAATAGAAAAATAAGCCCCACTTACCCACCCATTTAAACATCTGTGTTTCATCAATCCCTTTTCTTTCTTTTTTTTCCTTTTTCCTTCATTTTGTATAATAGCATTTTAAAGCAAATCTCTCACCATCTCTTTACCCCTCAACATTTTCATATATAACTGCTAAAGAAGTAAGGATATTTTCATATGTAACTGTAAAACCATTATCTCACCCAACAAAAGTGACAGTTACTCTTTAGCACCTTCTAATTCCCAGGCCATATTCAAATTTCTCTGACTAGTACCAAAAATTAAAAACATATTTTAAAATTAGGTTTTTTCCCCCCAATCAATTCTATCCCTTGGGCCACACATGGCATTTGGGTGTTATGTCCCTTACGTGTTGTGTAAGACCACATTGCCCCCTGTTTTCTTAACAACTCACACACTTAAGAAACCAGGTCAGCTGTCTTGAATGTATCTGACAGTCTAGAGATCTGCTTGCTGGCACAGTCTCTAGACACGTAAGGTGTCTCTGTCTGCCTTCATCTCTTGTAAACCGGATGCTACATGCCCTCTTCCATCTTTGGCGACATGTGCATTCAAATCTTTTGCCCATTTTTCAAAAGATGTCTGTGTCCTCATTATTGAGTTTTGAGAGTTCTCCATCTAAAAACTTCTATTCTTCTTGTATGGAATATTAAAAAAGAGAGGGAGAGAAAGCATAAATGAGCTTAAAGTTATTTAATGCCAGAACAAAAATGTGCACCAGGCAGCTGAGGGTTTAAAATAAAATAAAGCTCTCTTCCAGGGCCGAAACGCACTTCCTGCCAACTCAGCGTTTCTGCAGTGGCAAAGCCAAGCTGCGGGAGAGGCTCCTGCCCGCCGCCCACCCGCCCACGTCTGGAGGCCCCTCTCCCGCCCTGCAGATCCCACACTGCGAGGCTCCAGCCTGGCATGACAACTCTCTGCTTTTGAAGAAAAAGCCCAAGATCACAGAGTCAAATCTCTCCTAAATTTTTCTTAGGATCCTGCGTGAATGAGCTAATGATTGGACTTGTCCAACAATCCATGTGAATGCCCAGGAGATGAGATGTCAGGTGCGCCTATCTGTAGGATACTTGGTTCCGTGCAGAACCGCAGAGGCTGGGACATGGTTTCATGGGCCTTAAGCTGGCTCCGGGTGACTGTCCCATCCTCCTCTGACCGTCCACACGAGGATATGACCTATGACCTACAGCAAGCTGCCACAGTCTCTACTCTGCAAAATTCCCTTTACTTCGTTAATTAAACTTGGATGAAATGTTCTATTACATAATGAAGGCAACTAGTAGGTTACAGATTTTTTTTCTACATGTTTCTTCAAAAGACAACACGCTTATAATTTCTAAGGAAAATGAACACAAATGGGGCCCTCAACCAAAAGTCTTTAATACAGAGTTCTGCAGCCCTGTGCATTAACTTGAAACAAACAAAAAACGAAGCTACTGAGACGCAGAACTTTGTATCTGATACAGAGGTAAAACTTTCAAAGACAGACGCGTAAGAACATAAATTTTTCTGATAATGTTGCATTAAGGAAAGACCAAATCTCCCATATAAAACTTGAATAAGTTTCTCTAGTCACATAAGAACATATTTATTCAATAGAAATTACAAAAAACGTTTTCCATTCACTGTTCAAACATGACCATCCAGGCCCACCCTCTCCTCTGACACTCGTAACAATCTGACAGCGAGCTGAGGTCATTTTCCCACAGTCACGCAGCCGGCACATGGCAGAGGCAAGGCTGATCCCCAAGTTTTCTGTCTCTGAATCTCCTGTTTTTGTCACTGTGCCCTGCTGACTCCCTGTAGGTGACACTTCACTGTCATCCACACAAGTCTATGCCTGATGTATCCAGAAAACTCAAAAGAACTAATAGTGTTGCCCCAACCCTACAAAAGTGATCCAGTAATCAATGGTAACATGGGGTGGCTTTTTTTCCCCCACAAATAGATCTACATCAAGACAGTTTCTGATTCTGCTGTAAGTTCTGTGTCTTTAAGAAAAGAAATTCCTTTAAGCCTTTCTTTTCCCAGGGAAGAATAGTCGACAAAAGGATATCTTACAATGAAGCCATTTAAATGATTCAGGAAACCGGGAAGGCTCACTCTATGGCATCGCTTCTTTGAACGCGATTGTTGGAGCACAATTGTTTGGATGAATTCTACTTCTGCCCATTATCTGAACACAACGTGCGGCAGCAAATTGCATTTTGTGGTAACAATGCATCTACGTTGGCTAGAACTCCATTTTCAACGGCCAATAAAGGCGCTGGAGAAGCATTCAGACCTGGAGACAAATGGCCAAGTGAGGAGATACAGGGAGCACCGTGAGTGGTTTGTGGGGTGCGCGCTATCTGCCAGTTCTCATTGTGTTCCAATCTGCATCTTTCCAAAAAACTGAAAATAAGGGTCCCCAAAGGCGGGAAAAGGTTACTGCTATAAAGTTACGTTTTAATGGCAAGGAGTTAATTTGTACCTGAATTCCAGGAGAATGACATGAGACGATTCTGTTCAACAGGTTACCTCTCTGCTAGGCAGACAGAGACCTGTTTAATGGTGTCATGTGGCCTATTGAGAAAATGTGCCTGTGGTCTTGCTCAAAAGGAATATTTAAATGGCCTCAGAGCCATATTAAAATCCCATGAGGGTAAAAGAAGAACTCATGACATTAAAATACTATATTTGAATCCAGGGTTTTTGGGGAGGGTTGGTTAATTCTCTATGGTACAGACTTGTTTGATCAAATACTTAACCATTTGGGCAGCAATTTCTGAGATCTTACTATATGGCAGGCACTTACCATGGGGATGGTGAGAGTGTCAGGAGAGAGAAGGACACTGCTGTGAAAACACAATGAGAGGACAGCAGTCACGCCAGAAGCAGAGGAGCAGGACTGTGGAAAGTGGGGGCTACGTTGAGCAACAGCCGGGATCAGGGAATAAAGTCTCTCCCCATCTCTTCTACTCATCTTAGAAATAAGTTTCCAGCAACCTACGATACTTTCCACCCAAATGTCTGGAGTGCCAATCCAAGTGACTTTATTAGATGAGAATGAAGTCTTCCCATTTTGCTGAAAAATGAATGAATGAATTGCTTTTTATAGCTTGGGTGGTGTGCTGTGATTACTCACAAATGCGTCCATCTACTCTGTTTGGCCATAAATCCCTTTCACACAGGACTGTCCTAGTTATCTATTTAGCTGTTTATTCATCAAACATTTAGTAGATGGCACTGGGGTTGTAAAGATAAATTAGAGGCCTTGGCCCTGAAGAAACGCCGACTTGAGGCAGGGAGGAAAAGCATCACCGTGGAGGCACGTGAGGATACAGGGAGAGCTGACCCTTCCGGGCGGGGGAAGGAGCACAGCCAGTTCTCACGGTGCCTCCTGCAGGACTCGGGCAACTCATTCCTTGTGCGATGGGCCAAGCCTGGCCTTGGGCCCATCATGAGAAACGGTGATCACATCACGGGAGTGTGCTCCTCTCAGCGCCCCCAAGAGCACGCCAGAGAGATACTCTTCTCCTGGTCTGGCACATGAGGAAATTAGTGTTGGGAAAAGCTAAATGACTCATTCCTGCTCCCCCAGCAAGTGTAAGGGACAGTCAAAATGCAAACACACCCACGTGCTGACCCCAATCCCAGCGCTCCTTGCTATTCTCTACAGATGTTCAGAAAGGAAGACATTTCTGGAACCAGAAGCACGCTGGAAGGCTGAGTGCTGGGACCCACACACCTGCCCGCGGTGCACTGACCCATCCCGGATAACAGGTGTAGAAGCTCAGCGGCATGCTACGGTCAGGGGATGGTGCTTAAAGCTCCTCCTCTTCTAATCATTACAAATACAAGCACAGAAAGAAAAAGGAAAAAAAAAAGCTATCCCTGCCCTGCCCTATCTGGTCTTTCCAAAATCCTTCCCTGTCCATGAGCTGTTCTCTTTTAGCCTGCAGCTCCCCACCCACTGCGTCTTCACAAAAGGAACCCAAACAAACTTCTCTCTGGGCTGTTCTTATGAATGGCAGAGCGAGTGCCCCACATTTTCTGGGACAGCCGTCCAGAGACATAATTACATGATTACGCTCTGCGTCCTCTCCAGGAAATCTACAGTACCGTAATTACCACAACCAGGAGGAGGTGGGGGGTAAACAATGTGCAATCACTGCTGTTGACAAGGTTTTAAACTGGAGTCCAGGACCACACCGGTCTCCACTGAAGGGGGATGAGGCAACCTTCATCCATAGCAAGAAATGCAAAAAACTATAATCAAGAAGACAATCAAGAAAGTAACAAACTGATTGCCCTCAACGACCTTATTATTCTTTCATTAAGTGAATTATGAAACTGGGCAATGTATTTTAGGGTTTTTTTGAGTGATACACCTATATATATAATGTATGGTTGACCTCTGCAGTTCAATATGATAGTATTGGTGGAGGACACCTATGTCTGTGGATAAAGAGGCCACACACCTTTTGCTTTAGGGCACATTTGTCAAAAGTCTTGTACCCTATACAAAAGTTATTTCAAAATAGGTCTGAATGCACATTTTAACTATAAAACCTCTGGGAAAAATGGGAGTGAATCTCTGTGAATGTGGGTTGCACAAAGATTTCTCAGATTTGACACAAAAATAATCTATAAAAGAATAAATCGATAAATCAGATCTCATCATACTTTAAAACTTCTACTCATTGAAAAACACGTAAAAGAATGCAGAGACGAGCTACAGACTCGAAGAAGATACCTGCAAATCATATACCTGATAAAAGACTTATATCCAAGACATACAGAAAAGCTCTCAAAACTCTAGAATAAGAAAATTATCGACCTAATAAAAATGAACAACAGATTTAAACAATTTATGGAGGAAGATTTACAGATGGCAAGTAGGTACATGAAGAAAACACTCAGTGTCATGTAGCCATTAGGGAAATGTGAGTGAAAACGCAGGGTGATGCCTCCCCACACCTGCCAGACTCGCTGAGAGCAGGTCGACCTGCCACACGGGGCGCTGATGAACAAGTGAGTGGACCCAGCCTCCCCCACCCGGCTGAGGGGGTGCAAAATGTCACAACCACTTCGGACGACAGTCTGGCAATTTCTTAAAAAGTCAAATAAGCACCTACTACACATTCCAGATGTATCATCTCTAGGTATTTATCTAAGGGAAATAGAAGTATCCACACAAAGACACGTGCTTGACTATTTATGACAACCCAAAACTAAAAGTGACCCTGATGTTTACCAACAGGTGAGTGGATGGAATATCCATACACTACTCGGCAAAGCAAAAATGAACTATTGATACAACAAGAGAACAAGGATGAAGCTCAAAGCAGTGAAGTCGCGTGAAAGGCACCTTCGCAGGGTGAGAGATGGAAACTGGCCAAGGCGCATGGCTCTCCATTGCCAAGCAGCTGGCCTATAGCAAAGACCAGGTTAGAACCCTGACCCTTTCATAATATTTATTTTTTAGAAACAGTTCTCTTGAGGTATAACTGTCATAGATAAAAGCACACACTTTAGTCTTCTGAGACAGGGTCTCGCTGTGTTTCCTGGGCTAGAACACAGTGGCACCATCTTTACTCACTGTAGCTCCAACTCCTGGGTTCAAGAGAACCTCCTGCCTCATTCCCCTAAGTAGCCAGGACTTTAGGCACCCACCTGGCTAATTATTTCTATTTTGGTAGAGATGGGGTCTTACTCTTGCTCAGATTGGCCTTGAACTCCTAGCCTGGAGTGATCCTCCCCCCTCAGCCTCCCAGCAGGTGAGGATTACAGGCATGAGCCACCACACCTGGCCCCCTTCCTAACTTCCCAAGTAGCTCCAGCAATCCTTGGCACTCCTGGCTGGTGGCTGCGTCATTCCAATTTCTGCCTCTGTTTCCAGGGGCCTCTTCCCCACATTCCAGCTCCTGTGGCCGTACATACCCGGGGTTTTAAGCTCCCATCTCATAAAGGGCCATGGGACAACTCGGTCCCCTCTTCCACCATTGGGCTCTTACTCAGTTTCTTCAACAACCCGGCTCCATGCCCCATCTCTCTACTTGGCCAACTTTCCAGGGCCTTGGGCACTAGCCTCCGCATGTACCCCTGGGTTAGTTGCTTGGGCTTGATACCCAGGACTGGTCATCAAGACTAAAGATTCCTCACTAACTATTCTCTAACCTTAACAATCATAGACACCAGAAGCCCTTCCAGCTCCTTTGCCCCTTCCCCCTGCTCTGTGGACCTTCCAGCCGTGATCTTCCTCATCCCCACCTGCTCATCCTGCTGGTCCAAGCAGCTCAGGCCCCACCTAACATCCAGCCCCCTCCTGCATCCACCTGGGTCCAGTCAGGAACAGCTCTGCCTGGGGACGCCAGTGCCAGCCTAGGCAGACGGCCGCAGTCCAACAAGCAAGTTGAAACACATCTGGAAAACTTACAGAATAGAAAACTCTGAAAAAGATTCAACACTAAGCTTCTGAAAGAAACACAGAATCAAATATATCTTGCAATTATTTTAAACTATGTGCATGTAGTTTATAATAGCATCAACTAATGATAAGATTGTCTTGGGCGGTTAAGGGAACAGCATAATATGATGTGAGGTGAAATGCTGTGTGCTAGCAGCTGGAGTTCCCATAAACTCCTGGAGATGAGAGGAAGAGCATTTCAGGAGTGACTAATGACACACAGGTACAGCATAAGAAGGAGATCTCAAACCCCCTGGGTTTTAGAAGAGCAAGTCTCCAGTCAAAGCTTTCAAGTTTGTGAAGTTATCCCATAATATATATTTAGAGGGTTTTGCTTCCTCTATTGCAATAAAGTATTAGCTTATTAAAATTAAATACACTTTTCATGACAAGCAGGCCCACAGAACTGAAGTTTGTGAAAAGAAAAAAATTGTGGGAAGGGGAAGGGGAGGATGAGTGGAGGGAGAGTAATTGGTGGGACCACACCTACGGTGCATCTAACAAGGGTACATGTGAAACTTACCCTTGTAAGATGTAGAATATAAATGCCTTAATACAATAATAACTAAGAAAATGCTGTGAAGGCTATGTTAACCAGTTTGATAAAAACATTTCAAATTGTATATAAAACCAGTACATTGTACCCCATGATTGCATTAACATACATAGCTATGATTTAATTTAAAAAAAAAAATTGTTTAAATGAAAGAAAAATATGGTCAAATCACTATTTTCCTGAGTGGAGAGGAGGAAACTAGGGAACGAATAGCAAAGGACAAAGCTTTTAAAATTACTAAAGTTTGGTTTTGTTCTGAGTTTTGTATCCATATTTGATTTCTAAAACCATCAGCCTTTCTAGAATGCATTTCTAGTAGAATAACAAAATCACGCTGTGAAGATCTGACTCCAAGATGGGTTGAAAAGTTCTCTGGTTCTCTTCATCGCATTTCCCCTTTTTGCCCCCAGAAGGCTGCCCTTCAGAAAGACTCAAAGCAGCAGTCTGACACCCACAAGCCAGCCATGAGGCCAGAGCCAGTGCCCTACCGGTGGCAGCTGGAGTAAAAAGGAGGAAGGACATGAGAAGTGTTTCAGTGATTTGTGTTTCAAAAAGACAAAGAATTCTTCAGATTTTAGCACCAGAAAGGCTCATAGAGGTTGTCATACAGGGAGATGAGTTTTCATTAAAATGCGCGTGGAACTCACATAAACACCTGCTCGGGCGAGCAGCTTCTGCTCCCACCAAGGTGGGTCCCCTGCCCTCCACGGGGCAGACGGTGGGCACTGAAGCACTCAGGTCTGAGAACAGGGCCACTAACTGTCTGCATGCGACAGAGGCAAACGGTAAATCAAACGACTGACAGGCTGAGTTACTGTGAGAACGGTGAGGCCATCAAGAAAAGAAATGAAAAAGTCAGAAAGGGAAGTTCATTTGGGGGCGAGAGTAATAAAGAGTTTGAGTGCACCCATGGAAAGTGATAAATACCCAACTTAAAGCAGGTGTTTTAATCTATCCGTGAAAATACAGTAACTTTTTAGGCAGCAAGGCTCAGGGTGGGGATGGAGATAAACTGCCACTGACAAAGCTGAGGCCGGTGAGCAGGTGAGCGCGGGTGGACGGCCACAGCCAGGTGGCCAAATGTGCACAAAGCCAGGGGCCACAGCTAGAGTCACCAGCACAAAGTACCAGGAAGCAAAACATGAGAAGCCGGAACCATGGGTACAACCCAGTGTCAAGGTCAACAGAAGCAAGAGAACAAGGAAGGTGTGAGTGTCACAATTCAGGTGTGGGACAGTCTGCAATGACTTTCTAGGAGAAGATCTGAGCTAACAGAACCTGCCCGGAAGGCCGCAATTCACCTTCCCAGAGCCACTCCGGTCCACCCAGGGCCTGACCCCAGCAGTTAACAAATGACAGCTGCTCGATGAATGAAACTGTTAAGAGAACAAAAAGACAAACCATAGGCTAGGAGAACATATCTTCAAGTCACACATCTGATAAAGGACAAAATGGTGTGAAAATTTAACCAGATGCTGTGAGCAGTGTGACGCCACGGCACTCTACCCAGGGCGATAAAGTGAGACTCTGTCTCTAAAAAGAAAATTTAACCAGAAAGCAACCACCCAAATAAAAAATGGGCAAAAGATCTGAATGGACACCTCACCAAAGAAGATACACGGATAGCAAATAAGTCTAAGACCCGGTACATCATAATCCACTGAGGAAACGCAAATGAAAACAATAATGAGGCACCTCTACACACCTGTCAGAACAGCCAAAACCCAAGACACACTGAAAACGCCAAGTGCCAGGAGAGGAAGGAGGGAAAGGAACTCGCATTCATTGCTGGCGGCAAAATGGTACAGGCACTTCAGAAGACAGGCTGGCAGTTTCTTAGAAAGTTAAACATAGTCTTCACGTGTCATCCAGCAACCACTTTCTTAAATATTTCTCCAAATTAGTTAAGAACTTAATGTGCCTCAGAAAGGTGTATGTGAACGGTTACAGCAGATTTGTGTGCCCCCAAGCGGGATCAACTGCAACGTATTAGCGCCGGTGAGCAGACACACAACCTGCGGTCCGTCTACAAGGCGGATTACTATTCAGTGGTAAAAAGACAGCAGCACCCTTAAGTGCTATGGCTACGGGAAAACGCCCATCCGAAAGGGCTCCATACTTTATGAATCCAAGTACGTTTCGCAAACGCGCAACTTCGTGACGCGCTGGAAGAGGAAAAATAAAGGGATGAAGAGGCTGAGCACAGAGGATGTTTAGGGTGTGAAACTGCCCTGTGTGATGCTCTCCTGGGAAATACATGTGTTATACATCTGTCAAAACCCGCGGATTACACTGCACCAAGAAAGAATCCTAATGACGTTGGTTAATACGTCGCTGTTGGCTCATCAGTGATAACAAATGCAGCACACTAACGTGAGGTGTTAATAACAGGAAATAACATGTAAGGGAGTGGAGGGAACGAGAGAACTCTGTGTAGGTCCTGCCTCATTTTTCTGTAATCCTAATACTGCTCTAAAAATAAAGTCTATTATGGTTTTAACAAGCAATAGCTACCTGCCTTCAGGAAGACAGAAACAAGCATGCCTTGCTCACCACTGCACACATGGCTCCCAGGTAGTCACTGTCAAACAGCAGGTGACGGATGTTTAAAGGCTTTCAAAGGAGAAGGAACAGGAAAGTGTACCTAAACTAAATCTATATAAAATTGTGAGTAAAGTAGCAACTTAAAGACATGCCGGTTCATCCACTTTACCATCAAATGAAAAGGTTGTCAATCCCATCACAGCAGACTGTAGCTTTCATGTACACGATTACAATGACCTAAATATAGCCAGAGAGAACGAGTTTTGTTTTACTTTAACACTACAGTTTTTAGATGACAATTCCATCTTGTATTTTATACTTTAGTTTGAAAACTGAACCACATTCTATAATTATCTATTTCAAGAAAGTTATTATTTTATACTTTGTACTTAAAGTAAAAATTCAGTGTTAGGAAAATTTATTTCAGATACACTTTGGATATTTATCAAACATCCAAATGTTATTTCCTCTCTCAGTGCTCTGAGCATCATATGATTACAACATTCAGAAGTAACATTCTTAAAGTCAGGTCTTACAAAGATGGATTAAAGATGATGAGTCCTCTCAACAAAAGACATTTTATAAAAAATACACACACACACTATGAAATTTCCTTCACTCCCTTGCTGGATTTTATTTGCATTTTCCCACTCTCCTTGCTGGCCACCGGCACCTGTCTCTACCTCCGCCCAGGGATGCTGTCACTGGGGCAGCCTGATGCGTCCTTGGATCTCCTAGCAGGTATTTGTGGTCCCTGGGTAGCCAATTTATGCAATGAATTGTCCATCTGTCGCCCTAACTCCGGGTTACGTGACCAGCCCATCTGTGCTTGCTGACACTGGGCTCTGCCTCACTGGGGTGCCACTGGAGCTGCGGGGTGTTCTCCTGTCCCCTATCCCCACCCCCACCACCTGTGTCTCATCTATGGAAACTCTGCTCCTTCCTGCTCCATTCACCTTGGGCAACTGTAGCTTTTTCACTTCACTTTCATTACTAACCAGAATTCTGTGCCCCGTACCACTGGCCCAGGCATGGTAGCATTAAATAGTCTTGCTTGTCACCTGTGACCCCTCACCTAGAAGTGGATCTTTTATTCTGCTGCAACTGGTCCAAATTACAGGTGTATGAGCCTCCTTCATACAGGCCTCATCTAACACAGCCGCTCATGGCTTCCATTTCTTTGCCATCAATTCTAACAGATCACATAGTTATTGTGAATCCATTTCGTCTTGGCAGTGTTTATTTCCAGCCCCAATTTGGAAACAAACCTAAATAACGTTCTTGTTTTTCTTTTCTGGAACAGCTATATGTGATGTGTCCTCGGAAGAAAGGTCCAGAATCCTTCTCTGGAACTTACTGTTGGGGTTACGAGAGGGCGTGGACCAGACCAGGACCAGGAGAAACAGAACCACCTAACAATGGGGCTCATGGCCCAGGGAGAGGCAGGCAGAGCCCAAGACAGGAGCACAGTTAGCAGAGTCACCTTACAAATCCGAAGCCCAGGAGAGCAGCAGTCAGAACTTGTGGTGGGGATGTGCAAGGTGAAAGTTGAGGAAAGGGAAAAAAATGACACCCCCCGACTCTCTCCTCCCAGACCACCTGCCTCCCACTCTGCATTCCTGGAGGAGAATGTGCAAAATATTATTTTCTGAACTTGTCCAAATTCCCGGAGAAACACTTTTCATCTCCTAAGTACTCAACAGACACAGGAAGGGAGTAAGGGAGAGGACGACCCCTTACCACCTGGTCCCACCGGGAAGGATACCCTTTACCAACTGACTCTGATCATGAATGACATTCCTTTCACCAGTCTGTGAATTAACTCCTCTTCCTGCGCCAGGAACCCGCCCCGCCAAGTTATTAGGAACCTGGGAGTAGACTGCCATGGGATGGAAAAGAAACACAGAGAATAGCAGGATCAGGAGAACTTTTCCTCAATAGGAAAAGGCAACCTCACCTTTACTGCACAGCTTTTATGTACGGTAGCTTGGAAGCATGATTTTGTCATAATTGCATAACTTGATTAAAAGCAGCCTAAAAGCAGAATAGCATTCTCAGCAGTCTGAGATGACCAAAAGGGCATGTCTCCATTCTAATCTGGTTCAAGGAGCAGCCACACCAGGAAACAGATGGGGCCAGGCTGCATTCGGTCTGTGACTCAGATGCAATTCCTCACAACCGGGGGACCTTGCCTCCCAGGAGGTCGGCTCCCAACACTCCTATAACTGGATTCTGTTTTAAGTTTGAATTAGTACTCCGCAAACTATAAAACTGTATTTATTTAGGTAATGGAGTGCTCCAGAAACTATCTGTACTCAATCCTGTCACCTTGCCATAGCACAACAGATGCTGAAAGTTGTAAAATTCACTCACTTTTATCAGTAAGTGGCCATAAAACCCATTTCTTTCCAGGGCACTGAGAACCTCACTAGATTTGACAGGGTCAAACACGACAGAAGAACACGTATTGAGGTTTGTTTTTAAAGTTTCTTAGATAATTGGCAAAGCCTGGTGTCATCTAAACCTCTATTCTTTAAACCACCAAGAAAGACTTGCCACCTCTGAGAAGGGTGAGAACTTGGAAGGTCTTTAGATTCTTCTCATGGTATTTTCCCAGGGCCTTCCCTGCACTTTGGCCTCACTTAATGGATGAGGGTACCTAACAACTGCATGCAATCAGCACTGACTGGGCGCCTACTGGGTGCAAGGCCCCACTCTAGGTGTTAAGAGAGTAGAGAGATGAAAAGATATGGACCTTCCCCCTCAAGGAAAATATACTCTATTAGGCAGGGGACCCTGCTTCCCAATAGTTGAATATTTGTTTCTGTCATTTGGGGAGGCTGCTGTATGTCTTGCTGACAACTGAGTTCTTTTCACTGTGTCTATGAAGGACTCTGGACAAAGACTGTCAGTGTGTAAACTCTAGCTCTGCCGCTACCTAATTACAAAGGTTTAGACAGGTAAGAATCTCCCTGTGCCTTAGTTTGTTCATCTTCAAATTAGGCACGCTGGCACCCTCACCTCCCCACTCGGCCGTTATGGAAATGAAAGAAGTTGTTACATGTAAAGGATTTAGAGCTATGCCTAGCACATGGGAAGCACTCAAATGTATTACTACTTTTTTCCTCTAAACTTTTATTTAAAGGCCATCAATGTGTGTTTGGGGCAATCTCATTTTCTCATCTCCTAAACAAGACGTGCTGTGCTCACCTCTCTGCTGCGTTGATCTGACTGGAGAGATGCCGCTAAACATGTCCTGTCAGAAAAAATAAATTATGTCCTAGGTACAAGAGTGAATTTGGTAACCAAAGCAAGTCCCTTCTAAAGGGGACTCTACTTCTAGAAGAGAAATAGTCCAAAGTTGCGATCCCATTGTACTTATTCAACATCTATGCTCAAACGGGAGGTCAGAGAGAGGCAGGGGCTTTAAATAAATGAGAGCGGTTCATAGACACAGGCAGAGCAGAGCACACTGGCTGTCAAAGTGTCTAAGCTCCCAATGCATTGAGACCCCAAGGTCTCTGCAGCCAAATTGTCCTGGGGTAAGGGCATTCCATATTTAATTATGCTGTTTTATGCAGTGCAGGGAGAGCCTGTCATCTTCCTGTTACCTCCAGGCTGCCTAAGGACCCTCCCGAGTCACTTGAACGAACGTTTCCATCTGTTTGTGCCCATTCCTGGGTATCCTAAGGGACATGGTGTTACCACCCCTAAGAACATGTTATTTGTCTGTGAGCACCAACCACACCCCAGACCATGCTGGCCAAGAATATGGCACATGGACGCCTTACCCCATCTTCCTGCCTGATATAACCAGAATGTTGGGGAAAATATATATTTTTTAAATTTTTCACTGAGCTAGCACAAAAGAAAAAATGTGCAGAAGCCAAAAGCAAGGCGAAAATAAGAAACCTAAAGGAATGTAAACGTCCAGGCTCTGAACTTCCCCCGGAACCTGCTTTGACAGGCTTCCAGGGCAGGGGAAGGAGGGCCGGAGGGAGGAGTGAGATTCCCCCCATGGAGTTGAAACTCTGGCCTCAGCTCACGGGTGAACAGAGGAAGACATGTGCCCCACAGGAAGGGCAGCACTGAGCCCGCTGTCTGAACAGGGAGAAAGATACCTTCCCCTGAGATCTGTACCCAACAACCTGCTGTGGCTGTGCCATCCCAACTTTGTCAACACATGGTCCCCCACACACAAAAAGCTGCTTTAGTTTTAACTGCTTTGGATGGACGAAGCCCCCAGGTGCCGGCAGTAGTGAGTGAACCCCCCCTCTGCCGTAAGCCAGGCCTCCTGGACGCCCCCACCCCGAGTCCTCACTTCCACCTCTCCACCATGTGGTTAAAACCAGCTTCCTGGTTCACAGCAGCTGCACTCATAATGGTCAAATCATGGAGGCCCCCCAGAGGCCCTTCAGTAGCTATGGCTCTCCCAAACGGTGGACATTATCCGGGGGCATGGAAAGATGAGGCATGACTTATGCGCATGTTATTCAAAGATGCCAATCTGATTCCAGCCCTCTGATGTTCTAGAAAAGGCAGGAGGATGGAGACTGGGAGATCAGCGGTGCCAGAGTTAGGATGGAGAAGGAAGGACGGTGAGTCGGGGCACAGAGGACTTTCCGGGTCCTCGTCCTTACACATGTGCCAAAACATCAAGCATGAACCCAGAGTGAACCGTGGACTCCGATGGTGACGACGTGTCCGTGCGGTGTCGGGGCTCCCCAGCTGCAGCAGAGGCACCACTGCGGGGGCCGGGAGGTGTGGGCAGGTGCCTGTGTGTTTGTAGAGTGGGGGTTATATGGGAACTCTCTGTACGTTCTGCCCAATTTTGCTGTGAACCTAAAACGGCTCTTTAAAAAGTTTTATTAGCTTTAAAAAGTATTAAAGATTTAAAAAAAGAAAAAACCCAACAGCCTCTCGAAGTCCACTGCCCCCCACCCAAGTGCCTAGCATGTGGTTTCACCATTTCCACCAATCTACTCTTAAAAGTAGACAGATGATTTTTCCTGGAACATTCTCCAACTATCAAATATGACCAAACAAGACTTAATCAAAGTGACAGATGTTTTTTCTCATGCACAAAAATACAGCAGTTCAGGCACCTATGACTTTTGTCAACCCGCCCTTTCTGGGCAAAGCAGGTCAGCTGATGGGAATGTTGATGTCACAGTTGCAAAAGCTCCTTACCTCCCAGGAATGGGGGTGGGGAGGGAGAGACATTTGAAATAAATATGCTCCAGGAGCTAGACCTGAATTAAAAATGGGAGACCTGGAACGTGTAGGGAATGTCTCTGCCTGGGACTCCTGGCCTGCCCGGGCACAACTGGGCACCCAGAGGGCACAGAGGAAAGGGCCCTTCCCTCCACCAGGCCTCCCTGACAATTCCGTGGGTTCCTGTGGGCATCCAGTTCACAGCCTGTAGGGGGCACCAGTCTGCCCGAACTGTGGAAGGTCTTCCGGTTTTACCGTGTGTTTCAACCTAAAGTGAAACTTCCCACGTCCTCAACTGCTTTGCAGACTGAGCTCCTGGTGGGTTCTAAGGAGGCACCTCCAGGGCCAGAATAAAGAGGACGGTGTCAGCGGAAGCTTCCAATCAGATCATCCTGGACACTTGTTTTCATATTAGACTTCTGTGAACAATTTTTATCTGAAGAAAAGGCTCTAATGCTTAATAAAAGTTTCAAAATTCACTGGAACAGATGACCTCTACGGTCTATCAAGCTAAAGAAAAAGAAACCCCATGTTTCTGGGATCGAATTCATCTAAATGGCTCCAGAGCAGTGGACACTTTTTACAAGCCATTTTCAAAATTCTAGAAAATTTAACAGCTTATTTAATGTTTTTAAATTTTCCTAAAATGCTCGAGAAAGGCACGTGAAATGCACTTATTGGGAATGAATGAAGAAAAAGCCTAGGAGGAGCCAGTCTAAAATATAAACGCTGTTCTATTTTCTAGGCCACCAGCAGAGACTGTCAATACTCTCTATAGCCAGGGGACACATGGAGTGACTTTCTCAGGGTTCTCAAGCCCCTGGCGCTCTTATAAGCGGAAGCGCTGATGCTGCTGTATCTCGTGGGCCTGAGATCAGTATTTGGGAACGTTTTATAGATTACAAATTGACGATTAATAGAAACGACTACTAAACATCTGTTGAGAGCACTATGTTATAAACTGTTCTAAGTCTAACACGTCTGCTATACACACAGTCACTAGTTCCTGTGATTTTTTTTTTTTTTCTGCACTATAGTAACAAGCCAGAGAGGAAAACCCAACTTATCCTTAACTGGAGGAAACAGGAGAGAAAGAGGGAAGGGGAGGAGAAGGGAGGAGAGGGGATGGCACAGAGGGAGGAAGGCGACAGCAGCCGTGTTGTGGAAAGCGGATCCCTCATCAGAACGCCTCTGCCTGAGGGACACAGTGCTGGGGCCACTTCTGTCCCCTGGCCTTCCCTGAGAGACACCACATTCCACGCTCCAGAGACCAGGGTTTATTAAGCAAAGCTCATCTCGTAGCTGAGAGACCCAGGGGGTTTGTAAATGACTCCCGGGCTGCTGAGGTGCAGGCCAGTCGGAGGTGCAGCCCAGCCAACAGCCGTGACCTCTGCTCAAGCTGCTCCGCTCACGTCTGGGGGCTTCGCTCCCACGACAGGAGACTGCGTTTTCCTACGAGTCCCTCTTGTTGCAATTTCCACTTGGCAGATGGGGCAGTAATTGACCCAGATATTTATTTTTAATGTTACTTAGGAAAAAAAAAAAAAAGAAAGAAAGAAACCTTATTCTAGGGCTCTAAAAACCGTCAGTCATTATGAAGTAATTAAGACCCAGCATATCACATAAAATTCCTAGAGAAGCTCAACCCCCCGTAAGGTTATTAAGGTTATTTTCTCATATTACATTATGGCTCCATTATCTGTGATTTGAAAATATCAGTGTAGGCACATTCATCAATTGCTTTCGCAATTATGTTGTAAGAACTGCTTGCTATAGCAAATTCCTCTTAATCTCCCTTCTAAATCTTTGAGAACATAATCCTGAAACAATGAAAGAATAACCTATTTTTAGTTTGAAATGGGTATAAAGCATGTGTTTACTATCGTTCCTTTCCGTTTAATTTACTTTTCATTTACATGGCTGATTCAAATTTCACCACCAGATATATGCTGAAATATTGACACACTGAACTCCTTAACATCTAGTAGCCTGTTGACCTTTGACCATTGCACCTGTTCCCCAGCAGTAATATAAGATGTTTCAGGAGAAAGGTGGATCAAACAGCCAAGTCAGCTAGTGAATATTAAAACATCAAGGTCATGTGAAGGACATATAGACACATGTAATGGTCTTCGGAGAATCTATAAACTGTCAAAATTCACTCACCCCCACCCTTAAATGACAAAGAACAGAACCTGACATAATTGGAGTCTTTGGCCAATGAACCCAATGAGGAGGCAAAGGCGCTAACGGTCCTGTCTGCCACCTGGGATAGCAGTCCCTGGGTGCCTCGTGGGTTGGCACTTGTCAGCCTTGGGTTCTTTGAAGCTACAGAAAAATCTTCACCTTCTCTGATGTCTAATGTTAGATTTCAGTATTTTCTAGAGATTCAAATATCTCTGGCAAATGTTCCCATGTCTATTTGTTTTCAACTTTGAGAACTTTGAACTTCCTGTTAGCATACAGGTTCCAAACCTATGTGAGTATGAGAGACCGTGTGATTTTCTCCAAACCCTGCACAAGAGCCCCCCTAGAGTTATTCTAATTCTAGAATCTCTGGGTGAAGAACCTACCTGAGAACAAGCTGCTCTGAATTCAGTAATGCCAAGCAAATGCATATTTTACTTAACACGATGTCATCTCCCTCCATACTGAAAACTGAGTGGTACTTACTATGTATAAAGCCTGCAGACCATGTGTGGTAAACAAATCAATTTGCAGACTATTTGCCCTAACTCTGCAGGCTCTCAGGTTCATTCCCCAGCCTGGGAAGCCATTTGCCTAGGCTTTGCTTTTATTTTATTATTTCAGATTAGTATGAGGGTACAAATGATTAGGTTACAATGTTCGCCTTTGTTAGGTAAAGACCCTGTTGCAGTTGGGTCCCTCACCCAGGAGGTACCATATACCCTTACATTGTGCCCATTAGGTGAGAGTGTGCCAATACCCCCCACCTCTGTCTCTTCTTCCCCTTTCCCTCAACTTGGATTAAATTGAGTTTTTCTGTGTGGTCATATATTAGTTGTATGTGCTTTGAAAGACAAAGGTGAGAAAGCAAAGAAACCACTCCCTGCTCCGTGATTCCCTTTCTCGGTCCATCTGTCCTGGCTCCTGCAGGCTCTCTGTAATGTCACGTCCTCAGCTCTGCTCCCAGCAACGTCAGCCAGCACTCAAAGCATCTAGAGACACAGGACCTTTCTACTAGAAAACCCCAGTCCTCAATTAAGGGGGGGAATCCAGCCTAATAGAAATAATACGCAGGAACTAAATAACAAAAATATTGATCGCTTGGAATCTTAACATTTCAAACTCAAAAGCCATCACTCTGAATCCTTCATCGCCAACCTCCCCTCAAAGGGTAGGATGGATGGATGACTTGAAATTCCTTTTAGGACTCTAGCCACACTGTGGTCTGGGAAGACAAGTAAATCTCCAACCCTTCCACTCAAATCTTTCTGGGAAATCACTTGCTCTCTTTCTCTGCCTCAGTTTCTTTAACTGACAAAAAAAGTAGAATCGATGCTTTTCAAACAGTTTTTAAAACGTTTAAAAATGAAATATTCAGGGTGGCGCCTGTGGCTTAGTGGGTAGGGCACACGCCCCACATATTGAGGATGGTGGGTTCGAACCCGGCCCCAGCCAGCTAAAACAGCAGTGGCAACTGCAACAAAAAATAGCTAGGCGTTGTGGCAGACACATGTAGTGTGGTCCCAGCTACTCGGGAGGTTGAAGTAGGAGAATCACTTAAGCCCAGGAGTTGGAGGTTGCTGTGAACTGTGACACTATGACACTCTACCGAGGGCAACAAAGTGAAACTCTGTCTCAAAAAAAAAAAAAAATGAAATATTCATCAGGACCCCAATGGATAGTACAGCTAAATGCTGTGGCTGGGCTCTTTAAGCAGACTAAATCTTTGTAATTTAGTTCGAACAGCTCATTACTTGTGGAACTCCTGGAGCTCCCTTCTGGAATTCAAGGGTCCCATGGTCATGCAATTTGCAAGCCACTGGACAGAAGATGGTTCAAGTTCCTTCCAGGTCTAAAATGCGTAAACTTCCCCATGACCCATACCCCAGCTTCTGACATCCATCCTTCACAAAAGTGTCACTTGTCTAGTCACCAAGCTTGCTCTTTCTGGTGACTGAGGTTTAGAAGAACCAGCAGTTTTCTTATTACCTATATATTTTTTCCATTCAGGCAATGAGTCCATTCATTGAACTAAAGTGCCTCAAATAGCAACATGAGGGGGTGGTAGGAAGACAGCCATGTGTGGAGCAGCTGTCTTCAGTCGTGGGGTTACAACCAATAAGTCAAAGGCCCCTGCCTTGAAGCTTGCTTTGTGCCTGTGGGTTTTAGAGAGAGAAGCATTGTAATCTGCTTGCTACAAAAGTTCAAGGTCCAATTTTATGTCTAAAATAAGAGGAACAAAAAGCGATCAGATTGCTTGTAGCAAGAACTGAACACCAGAATTCTTATATTTTCGGGGCTATGTCAATAACTTAGTAATTTACCTTGACTGACATTGAAGTGAGTACAATAAGACCAACTGTGCGCTGAAGAGAGCTCTAATGCAGTCTGTGAGGAATTTCGAATGAGTTTTACACTGCTGGATAAAACCTGCTAATAACAGAACTCATCCCTACTTTGAAGAATGGGATCATTAATCTCATGTAAAATACGTACTTCCACCCAAACACTTCAGAAAGTCAGTCAAACTAAAAATATATATATATATACTGAGATTGGTGGGGAAATTACAATCCGATGCTTAGTTAGGGCTCCGAAGCATCAAGGAAACAGCAATATCCACTTGGGTCGGGGGAGGGTATGACCCCCTAAGAACGCAGATGAGGAAGAGAGTGAATCCCTCGAGCTGCGCCGGGCACATGTCACAGGCTCGCCCCAGCCCCTGAAAGCAGCTAATTCATAACCCATCACTTTCACCTTTAGTGTGCCTAACAGGGAGAGTGACACAAAGTGTATATACTAGATTTTCTAGAATACTTCCAATTTCAAACGAAAACCCAACCACAACTCAACTGGCTTCCAAAAGCAGCATTGCTCCTGTTTTGCAAAAGAGGAAACTGAGGCAGTGAAATGACCCCTGAAAGGTCACGTGAGGACTCCCACGCTCTGCTCCTCCAGACCCAGGCTCCTGCTCGGGACCTGGGTTGAATAGTCTGCCCAACAACCCACCAGCGTTTTCTGTTGAAAATGAAGTGTCTGGGCCTCACATTTCCTCTGGTGACTGTGTAAATCTCACTTAGGAGAAAAAGTTGTACAGCCCTTTCATGCCTCTGGTTTCTGAGCTACTTGTCTGTGCAGATTTCTACAAGCTTTTGAATAGACTAATAAACATGGAATTGTTCTGAACATCTGTAAGCAAAATATGAAAAGATATTACCCAGTGAATGAACATCCTGGGTTTTCTTGCCAGAAATGGGGTATTTGTATATTAGGCTAATGCACTGAAATTAACCCAGAATGCTTATCCATTGCAGAATGTCTTTTCATATTTTCATCTGTACGGTCGTTATTATAAAATGTAAGAATAATTCTCTATCAGAGTATTCAGGAATCTGAATAGCTCAATTACTTCTAAAATCAATGTAGTAAAGCAACAGCATGCCAGTTAATCAGCTGGTTTGCATAACAACTGTTTGAGGGAGTGTGTGCGTGTGTGCCTGGTAACAAGAAAACCAATGTCAGCCCAACTCTTTGAAGCAAATGTGAAAGATCAAGCTTTCATATGACTACAGAGAAAAGAAATCTGGAAGAGAAGAAACAGGATGATTTGACTTCACATCAAAAACAACCTTCCCCTTGTACCTGGTATGACATCTTGAATGTGGTACGTTCCCAATAAATGGCATATTTAATTCATTCGAGAAGGCCTACATGGAACATAGGCTCCTCGTGGCTATTCCAGCCCAGATTCTGGGTTCTTTGGTGCCAGAGAGACCTCAAGCTTGTAAAAACACAAATGAATGGATGAAGCCTTGGAAATCATTGGCCACCAAGACTTACCATTACTTCTCAGTGTGTCTTAGAGACAGATCAGAAGCACACTAGAAGTGGCCCAGCAGGCTCAGCGCCTATGGCTCAACAGGCTAAGGTGCCAGCCACATACACCTGAGCTGCGGGTTGGAATCCAGCCCAGGCCCTCCAAACAATGACGGCTGGGCATTGTGGCGGGCACCTGTAGTCCCAGCTACTTGGGAGGTGGAGGCAAGAGACTCGCTTGAGCCCAGGAAATGGAGGTTGCTGTGATCTGTGATGCCACAGTACTCTACCCAGGGTGACAGCTTGAGGCTCTGTCTCAAAAAAAAAAAAGAAAGAAAAGAAAAAAAGAAATGGCCCAGCAGAGATCTGAATGTGAGAAGGGGATGATTACAGGAGGATGTTCACTTTGAAAACAAGGTTTAAATGATATCATGAACACATGCAAAGGATAGGAATCACCAGGGGAACACAGGAGGCAACTTCAGCCTCTGGAAAGCCCCGGAGGTCTGGAGTCTAGCCCTCAGCTTTCTTTGAAGGCCAAAATTCCTTTCATCATTTACTTCAACATAAGGTTAGTTCCATTTGCAGAGAATGACCTGTGCTGACTAACCTCACAATAGACAGAGATATATATCTCACAGTGGCATTTTATTTACATTGAAATGAGAATTAGAACTGTCTGCCTGACCAACCTGGTCTCATTGCATTTTCTTTCTGTGTAATCTCCACAGTAGAACAAGAGATGAGAAGGTTCTACGGAGCATGGATCAGAAGCGGTTGGTGATGCTACTTTTACATCAAAAAATAGCCGGGCGTTGTGGCAGGCACCTATAATCCCAGCTACTCAGGAGGCTGAGGCAAGAGAATCGCCTAAGCCCAAGAGCTGGAGGTTGCTGTGAGCTGTGACTCCACAGCAGTCTACTGAGGGCGATAAAGTGAGACTCTGTCTCTACAAAAAAAAAAAAGTGCCCGGGTGTTAGGCTCCGTGGGTCTGCCCACAGCACTCCAGAGAATGCCACCAGGCCCTCTCCATCCACTCCTGCCTCCTGGGCTTGCTCAATCTCTTGCTGAGGCCCAAATATTCCTTTTATGTAGTCAGAGCATTCCATCAGCTTCCTCTGAAGTCCCACAGATCAGGAAACCAGTCTCTCTCTAAGTCACTGCCTGTCTCTGCCCTGAGTCAGTACAGTCTTATTTTACACTGCCATTCCTAATGGGCAATCTTATTCCTAATTCTTAAGGAGCTGTTGTCCCCTTGCATCGTCTCCATGTGTCAGGCTCCAGCCACACCAAAATCTTGGGATTGCTGGTCTGGAACAGGCCCGTTAGCGAGCCCTTTCAGCGGCATTCTGCTTAGACCTCTAGCCGCAGGGCTCTGCTAGGACATCTCCTCTCTCAGTTGTCACCACAAGCTGCGTGTCTCTTCCACGTGCCTAAACGAAACTCCAGCTCGGGTTCCAGAGTCACTGGCACATCAAACTCCACCTGGAAATACCAGCGAGACAGGAGCCCGGGTCCTCTGCAGACGCGCCCGCCCCCTCCGCACCTGTGGCGGCTGCGCATGCTCACTAGCCGGCTGGGCGTGGCAAGCTCAAGGCCGAGGCGCCCGGGCCGTGCTTGTCACTCTGGGAGCCGAGACCACGCGTGTTGGTCTGATGTGCATCATCACGCTACAGGGCGCAGCCAGGGCGGTGGTGGTCAAGTTCACCCTGTGGCTTCTGATAAACCCTTCCCTACACTTCTGGCACCTGTCCCAGGAAACCAAACGGCGCAATTCGATTCAAGAGTCCTGCTCTGTGAGGCCAGGTCCTTATGCTTATTTCCTTGAAAAAGTAAAAATGAATTAAAACCATTACAAAATATTCATGGGTTGTGATCAAAGTGAATTACAAACACAAGCATAAGCAATCTAGAAATGAATGTGAATACTCGGGTATGGACTAGTATTTCTGCCACACTGAACCTCAGCAATTATTACGTATCTTATGAGAGTGCTGGTTTGGTTTTTTTTTTTTTTCTTTCAACTCAGACCCCTCCAGGGCCAGCTTGCTCAGCAAGGCTTTGCACACCAGAGGCTTCAGAGGGGAGACACACCAGTAAAACCTGCTTTCTCTTTCCCCCACCCCTCTCCTCGGTCAAAAATCTTTAATTAGCTGGTTACCATAATTACTCTAGCTAGGGACCTTATTTGTTCTCCTTCCCTCCTATTCCCAGGAATCTGAAGGCTCTACCACTTCTGTGCCAAAGGGACCTTTCTATCATAGCTTCTTTCTGCCTTTTTGTTTTTCCCTTTTATGATCAGAACAAAAAAAAAAAAAAAAGGCCTAGGGAAAGAAATCATCTCTCCTTCTGTGTCTGGGTAAGACCCTATAACTCTCTCTTTCCAATCAGGAACAAGTTTCCATGACAACCCTGCTTTCCCATGTTATAGCTAACTTAGCAGGTAGTGTTCATATCAAATAGAGAGTTCTTTACCAACCTCCATGGTTTCCGTACTTTACCATTGCTACGGGCCTCTAACACACCAGCTGTTTGCATGAACTGCATCTTAAAAGGGTTTTGCCCTTTTCCCTTCTGAACATCAGAAAGACAAAAAAAAAAAAAATTCCTTGGCTTTTTCCTTACAGCAATCATTAAAAAGCACACCAATATATTCAAAAGTATAGCAGAGGCATAGGCAAGAAAAAGAATATGTGACTTGGTGGAAGGAGTGAAAGCAGATGAATGTAGAATAGCTGGGCTGTAAAGACAGCTGGGTGATTACACCTTAGTCAATGGCATAAACTTTGAGCTGCGAGCTAATGAGGCAGGGATTCCTGCCATGCATGACCTTGGGTAAGTTACTAATCCTCTCGGAGCCTCTACACTCCCTTTGTACAAGACAGAAACTAGACTCTTCATGGAACTGTTTGGAAAAAAGCAAAGACAGAAAAAGTGCTTATTAAAATGTCTGACATTACCGTAGGAATTCGACACATGGCAATTACCACCTTGCTAGAGTTGAACTAGAAAGAGTCTGAGCAAACAAGCAATCACAATATTCTAATTGATTATTAGCATTTTTCTGGTTGATGACAGTTAAGTATAACAGTAGATATTTGGGGTTTTTTTTTTTTTAAGCAACCTTTTTCTATTAGGCCATTAAGTCATGTCTGGAATTACAGGAAGGAATCTATTCATTTCCATTCCTTAAACTTGAGAGGATACACCTGGGCAATCTCCAGTGTTCATATGAATCTCTATTATAGCTCTGCCTAAGCATTTGTTTAATTTTGAAACATAAGCAAAAAAAACAAATAGATTAACCATTAAAAAATTTGTTCAATATTCTACATTCTCAACACAAATAAGAATATTTCAATTCTTCTCTAGAGGTAAGAAAAGAAAAAATGCATATTTTTATAAGATTTTCACTGTTGTACAGCTCAAATCTCATTTCAACATAAGAATTCATACTGTAGCAAACAAATCAACACACTCATCATTCCACAGGCTCCCATCCCACAGCCCTCCCACCAGAGAGCTGACCCTACTTCAAGGCTTTACTTTAAAAAGATAAAACTGTTTACATATTTTTAAAATCTCATTTCTGTCATTATGGTGGACTACAGATTTCCATAAACTCTCCCTGTCAAGAACTCTTAGGATGGCGAATAAAATATTATTTTAAAACATAGTTTTAAATGCTACCTGAGCTGGTAGGGAAGTAAAGGAAATCATTGAGAGACAGAAACAAGTCCAGAGGGGTAATCTTGTAACCAAGCTGGAATTGGCCACAGGAGCATCTGCCTCTCCTTTTAGCCTGGAGCACACATCATTCACGGTTTCCCATAAAAGGCCAGATAATAAATATTTCAGGCTTTGCATACCATAGAGTCTGTTGCAACCACTCAATTCTGCCATTGTGGCATAAATACATTCATAGATAATATGTAAGAAAAAAATAATAATAATGGGCATGGTTATGTTTCAACAAAAATTTGTTTATGTAGACAGGCAGCAAGCAGGATTTGGCCTATGGCTCATGGTTTGCTGATCTGTCCATGACAGCTTGGTTTTTAGTATTTTCCCTCCAGGAACCACATCTGGTGCAAGTTGTATCTGTCTGAGGTGTAGACTGTTGCAGTAAAGGCCCCGATCTCTTCACAACTCACTATCTCATTGTACCCCTGCCTTAGGGAGCCTATCCCATATCAGCTCTGGCTGGGCTAGACTTGCTTTGGTCAATGGGATAATAGTAAATGTGACACAGAGAACAGGCTCATCTTCTTTTGCCTCTCCTGGGCTCTCTGCATCCATCACCCTGCGAATGAGCACAGTCCAGCTGCTGGAGACATAGGGTCTGTCATCACATCATTTCAGGTGAGAGTTAGCCCTGACCAGCAGCCAGGACCAATTGTCAGATACCTGAATGAAGCCAGCCTAGGCTAGTTAGCCCCCCAGGCAACCTACCAGTTGACCTTAGCCACAGGAGTGAGACAGGGTAACTAGCAGAAGAAACTCAAGCTGAGCACAGCCTAATTTTCAACTCACTGGGATCATAAGCTAATGATTATTTTTGAGCCACTAAGTTTTAGGGTGGCTGTTCTGCAGCAAAAGCTAAATGATACTTTCCATAGGAAGTTTATCATCTTCTAGAAATATAAAGTGAGAAGCCAATAAGTATATTTACAGAAATGGTAAAGATTGAGGAAACACAAAACAATTGTATTTACATCTTAAAGAGCCTGTCCCCCAACAGCAGGAACAAGACCTCCCTTGTTTCTCCTACTAACAAGGTAAAGCAAAATCTTCCTACCTGAGCAGACTTCTTTATAAGTAGGATTAGAAGTATAGCCTCCTGCAAAACCAACTTGAGTTGAATACACTCCTTTCAAGACCCAGAATTTCCTTTCAGCTCCCCAGAAACAGCCCATTCCTAAGGGGGAAAAAAAAGATAGTGATTAATCATTTATCCAAAACAAGGTGGTCATTAAACATTACCTGTTTGACTAGAAAAGAGAGGTTTCTTCTTTCATTTGATAATCAAAAATGACTAAGACTTCCTTTTAAAGAAGGAGAGTTTTTAACATTGGTAAATAATTGTATGTAAGCCATTTTACATAGAAATATCTCTTTGCTTTAGCTACGCAAAAACTTGGCCTATATTTAATGGAGTTAGTACATCTAAATCCTTCCCAAAAACATAGTAAAAGAATAATTGTATTTTGTGAATAATTTCCACACTCAACTCTTAACTTGAATTAGTAGAAATTTACTTAATGATCAGCTTTCTGGTCATGCTGTTTTAAAAAATATTATTTTTAGTAGAGATGGGGTCTCACTCTTGCTCAGGCTGGTCTCGAACTCCTGAGCTCAAGGGATCCACCCACTTCAGCCTTGCAGAGTGCTTGGATTACTATGCACTACTGCACCTGACCTAGTTTTTAAAAATTTTTAAAAATCAGATTAACTTGCATGTAATAAATCACTGCTCACTCAGAAGTATATTTTTCCAAGTTCTATTTCCAAAAACAATGAGTGAGAGTGGATGTGTGTGGAGGGGAGACTGGGAAGGAGGGAATAACATCAAACTCACAAAAATAGCATAGCTTCTACTAGCAGACATTGTGTTGATACCAGTAGTTATTGGATCCCTTTGAACACATGGTAAAAATCAAGGCCCATCTCCCAAGAATGGACATACTCACACAAATCAAAAATGTTGCACTGCAGTTCCTTGAGCTCCAAATAAAGAACCCCCACTTCCTACTGTAAGTTTCTAAATTGACCGGCACAACTACTTTTCTGCAGCCCCACCATAGATATAAGCAAGATTACTGCCTCAAGTTTGATGGGCGTTATGAAGCCACATATAAATGAGGTCTTGGGTGGAACAACAGTTGGTAAATTGATACACGGCTTTGACTCCTACAGTCACTAGATTTGATAGATTCAATGGACAGAGATGAAAGAAAAATCAGTTTACTGAATTTCTTGACACTTGTTAATATTCTACATTAAAAACTCAAAGTGATAACAAAACCCCAAAGCAATAAAGTTGTACAAAAAATTTTATTTGCTAGTATATGAAAAGAAACTTACTAAACAAAAATAGATTAACATTTAAGGAGTAAGATAGAGCCAAATAATAAAACTGATTGCAGTAAAAAAATTACCGCTGTGGTCATATGCAACGTAGAAATATGTATACAATTAAGCCATGATTAGCTAAAGCTAAAGGAAAACAGAAGAAACACTATATACACATTATAACTATAAAAGAAATTCACATCAAAATAGACTGGAAGAAAATACACTAAAGTTATCACTATGGTTGTACTGTAGTGGTGGAAATTTAGGAATTTTTTTTAGTTTTCAAATTTTCCTGTAATAGATTCCTATTACTTTAAATATGTAAAATTTTTGCTTTAAAAGCAAAAACTTCAAAGACATAAGCATATGTATCATTGGAGTTATACCCTGCTATACCATTTTTCCTGTTTACAAGTGAACTATTTGCTACTAGTGAATATAAATAAATATTTATTTAGTATCTATAAAAATTAAGTATCCCCAGGTCTCTAGCAAAAGGATTCACTGTTAATTTTTGCTTCATTGCATTCCCTGGGTTCAGGGAATGATTACAGGCACTCTCTGGAGAAGGACAGGGAGAAGATGAGCTGAGCGGCACACAGGAACATATTTGGTCCCTGATCTGACAGTGTGCTCCAGGCTCCTCTAGTATATTTCCTACTCTGGGCCTGGAACCAACCATTTCTCCAACAATCCTGGCTTCTTTGAACATGAAAAGGCATTTCAAGACCTGACCTTGGTAATAGTGAAGCTTATTGCAAAGTGCTCAACCATGGGACGCCAGGAGACCATGTGGGTGAAGTTTCCCATCAAAAGCCAAGTCCTGCCAGACTCACCAAATCACAAGGTCAAGGGGGGGTGCACCCACAACCCATCATAAAGTAGAAGTTGTCCCTCCAGGATCACAGTTAGCAGGACGTGGGACAGAAGCAAACCAGTGAATGGACAGCCAGATCCCTCAGCACCCACCAGGGCTGCCTCACGCCCTCTGCACTCTGCCCTAAGGCTGTATGGAGACTGTACAAGCAGGGGGACAAGACAAAGGCTGGGTTCGGGTTTGTGGATGGTTGGTTCATTATGTGGGTCCATGCCAGAAACGTGCAGTGGCCATGCTGTGGCACCCCTCTGGAGTGGCCAGGAAAGACAGAAGTTAGGACTGCTAATCCTCCCCCCAACCAGTTCCGTCAGGTAGCGCATGGCTGTGCACTCATGTAAAGGCAGCAGTCCAGGTTCAGAACATACATGGGCTCATGTGGCTTGGGCAGCTGGTCAGAGGCCAAAAGCAAAAAGGACTAGAAGATCAGGAACAAGAACGTCTGAGGTAGAGGCGCGTGGACAGACAGGTGAGAGCTAGCGTGCAGTATGAAGCTCTCCATACCACCTGCTCATGGCGGCCAGGGGACATCCTCCATGACAGAGGCCCTCCTCAACTAAGTAGAGGAATGAGCTGGGGGAAGGACATCAGCACACCTCTTTTGTTGGCCCCCCCAGTACCAGCATGAAGAACAGAGTGAAAAAGTGGCCGTATGACAAGACAAAGGTTATACGTGGCCCCAAAAGCCTGGACTCCCACTCACTGAGGCTCACCTCGCTACAGTCACCACCAAACGTCTAACCTGCCAGCAACAGAGACCATTACTAAGTGCCTTAATGGCACCACTCCTCAAGGGCACCGACCAACTATGAGGTGGCCTATGGCTAACACTGGGCCCTTCCATGCTGAAAGGGCCAGTGGAGTGTTCTCACAGTGAAGGTCACAGACTCCGGGGATGAATCTGTCCCTGCCTTCAGGATTGCAGCCAACTTCGTCGCATACGTGAGTTCAGACATCTGGGTAAAGGGCAGAGGTAACAGACTCACAAAGGCCCCGAGAAGGTGCCGGCTACATCAGGGGGTGGGAAGGAAGGCAGCGTAACTTGAGTGATCAAGGACAAAGCAGGGGGACCCAAATCAGCTAAGCCAGATTGCAGGATCATGAAGGTTGTTAGATTTTACTCTGTGTGAAAGTTGAGTTTGTTGAGTCTTGAGAAGGAGTGAAGACGACAAAACTTAAGTTTTATAACAAGACCGCTCTGCGTGTCCTCAGCTGAGGACAGACTAGAGTGAAACAGTCACAGAGGCAGGGAATGGTCAGGAAACCACAGCTGTGATCCAGGGGAGCAACAGTGGGGGTGCAGACCAAGCAGTGCAAAGAATCACGAATCTCGCAATCACATTCCGGATATACAGGGTGTCCATAAAGTCTGTGTGTGATCTAAAATTAGCTATACATTGCACATGAACTGTATGGACACCCTGTATTTTGAGGACAGAGCCAAAAGAATTTCTTGACAGACTGGATGCAGGGTTTGAGAGAAAGAGAGAGTTAAGATTAAGGTCTAAAACCACTGGCTTGAGTGTAGAACATGGTGGATAAAGCAGAATTGTACAAGGTTAGGGCTTATGATAACTCTAGTATTCATGAGTCCATAATACCAAGTAGAGTACGTCTTCTTACCTTGTTTTCTGGACCTATTACTATTCCAAATTTAGTATCAACTTACCAAATTCCATAAAATACCTTTTTGAAATTTTAATTAGAATTACATTAAATTTACAGATTTATTTGAAGACACATTTTTGTCATATTAACAATATTGAGTCCTCTTATCAATAAACAACATACCTCTCCATTTATCCAAGTATTCTCAGATATCCTTCAATATCACATTATTATTTTCTCCAAAAAGATCCCATACATTTTTATTATAGTTCTACATACCCTAAGATTTATGGTATTGTTATAAATACTATTTTTTTCTAATATATCAACGCTTTATTGTTTACTGTAGATGTATAAAAACACCATTGATTTCATTGTGCTTTCAATATAGCCAGAAAACAAAGAAAATTTTCTCAGTATTTCTAAGGATTTGTCTCCAGCTTCTCTTTGATTTCCTACGCAAAAAACCATATTTCCTACAAATGACAGTTTTACATCCATATCCAATTATAGTATTATTTTTCTTCCTTTATCTCATTTTATTGCATTGGCCTAGAACCTTCCATACAATGCTAAATAATAAGAATCCCTGTCTCACCTTAATATTAGTGAAAAGGTTCTAATAAGTATGCAGGTTTCCGTAGGGTTTTGGAAGATATTCTTTACAAAGTCAAGAAAGTTTCCTTCTCTTCTTAGTTTGAAGAGCTTTTTATCATGCATGAGTTTTGAATACTAGCAATGTCTGTATTCTTTTGAGATTATCACAGTCTCTTTCTTTAATCTCTTAAAATTGTATATTACATTAATAGATTTTTTTTCTGAACCATCCTTCAATAAATCTTACTCATAATTCATCTTAACACTGAATTACTTGTGCTCTTTTATTTTAAACTTTCTCATTAGTGTTTATAAAAAAGATTTGTTAGAATTTTAGTTTCTTGCACTGCCCTTGACCAAAAATGGTATCAAGGTTATGTTGGCCTTATAACACAGACTGACTAGCATTCCTTCTTTTGCCCCCTCTGTAACATTGCATTAGAAAGGGATTATTTGTTCTTTCGAGTTACAATAAAATTTCCTGAGCCACCTGGACCTTGTATCTTTAGAGAGAAGAAAGAGAGGGAATTAGAGGAGGTTTTGTTTGTTGTTATTTACTTATATTTTTCTATTTCTATTTTTGTTTTTAGGGTTTTTCATTGCAGAACAAGCATGGGGGTTCATTGTTCCTCTTTATTATCTTTTTGCTTTCCTTCTTTCTTTCTTTCCTTTTTCCCTCCCTCTGTCCTCCCCTCCCTTCATCCCTTCCTTCTTTCCTTTTTTATACTCTGTCACCCTGACTACCTTAGTTCACTGCAACCTCAAACTCCTGGGCTCAAGTGATCCACCTATGTCAGCCTCCCAAATAGCTGGGATGACAGCCATGCACCACCATCCCAGGCTAATTCTCCTATTTTTTTTTTTTTGTAAAAAAAAGAGGAGAGGTTCAAGAGACCCTCCCATCTTGGCCTCCCAGAACGCCAGGATTACAGGAATGAGCCATGGCACCTGGCCAGCCTTTTGTTTTCTATAACTGCTCTTTTGTTTTTACTTTTTTTTTTTTTTGCAATTTTCGTCTGCATCCACTCTTGATATAAATTGTTGGCTTATTTATTTTCCAGTGCTATTTTCTGACACATGCATTTAAGTTTACACATTTACCTCTAAGGTTTGTTTTAGATATACCAAACACATTGAGATATGTAATACTTCCATTGTCATTCTTTTCTAATACATTAATAACTTCTATTTAATTTCCTTCTTAACCCATGAACTATTTAAGGGTATATTTTCTTGTTTTCAAACATATGGCCTATTATGTTTTTTCTTTTTTTGTTGTTTGCTTTTTCATTTTATTTTCTAATTTTATTATATTATATTAGAAAATATAATTTTTACTACATTCTTTTTAATTTTATTGAGAATTATTTTATAACCTACAATACAGTCGATTTTTGTAAATATTCCATGTGTACTTGAAAAGTATAAAATTTTTGTCTATATTTTTTGCATACAGGGTTTCACAGACATTTATATACAAGCTTTTCAAGTCATTATTGAAATCATCTTTTCTTAATTTTCTGGCAGATTGAGTGAGGTTGACTCATGAAGAATTAATTAAAACTTCCTTCAATGATTGTGACCTTTTTTTTGAGACAGAGTCTCACTTTGTCACACTCAGTAGAGTGTTGTGGCATCACAGCTCACAGCAACCTCCAACTATTGGGCTTAAGTGATTCTCTTGCCTCAGGCTCCCAAATAGCTCGGATTACAGGTGTCCACTACAATGCCTGGCTCTTTTGTTGTTGTTGTTGTTTTAGTTGTCATTGTTTAGCAGGTCCTGGTTGGGTACGAACCCGCCAGCCTCAGTGTATATGGCTGACATGGCAACCACTGAGCTATGGGCGCCAAACCAATGATTGTAACTTTTATTGACTTTTTTAATTTGTCTTTTAGCTCTGTTTGGTTTTGTTTTAGAGTTCTATACTATGCTGTTGGCATATGCAAATCTATTATCTTGTTGGTATTGTTCCTTTTATTAGGTCCCCATCTTTCTAAAGCTATTAAAACCTTTTGTTCTTAAATCTATGTTTTTCTAATATTAAGATCCCTACGTTACCTTCCATTGAATAGATGTCTAGAATATTGTCGCCCACTATTCATTTGTAAACTTTCTATGTGTGTTTGTTTTAGGTGTATTTCTTGTAAACAGCATATAACAGAATTTTTGTTAGTGACCAATTCAACCATCTCTCAAAACTCATTAGTTATTTTAACATATTTAATGATTATTTATATATTTAAACTTATTTCTACAACCTTGTTTTGCGTTTTCTACTTACTATCCCCTTGTGCTTTGATTTTATTCCCCTCATTTCCTATTTTCTGTTATTCTTCCGTTTCCTGATTTCTCCTGGCACTTTCGAGGTAAAAAATGTATTTTGTTCTTTTAAAGGGTTTATCTTTACTACTTTTACTATCATTTTTTCCTAACCAAGTCTGAAATTACTCAGTATTTCTACCTTCCTCCCAAATTCAAGGACCCTCACACAGAACAATCCTTTATATTTTTTTGGCAATTGATTCAATGGTCACCATTTTTAATTATTTTTATATTATTATTTTGTACACCATATGTTTTACCTTTACATTAGTTATTTGCCTTGAAGTATTTCTTTAAATAGTCTTTTAGTAAATGTCTTTTGTCCTTTTAGCAAATGCCTTTGAGTTGTGAAATCTCGTAAGTCTTTTCATGTCTGAAATACTGCTATTTTGTCCTTCATACAAATAAAAGGTTTAGCTGGGTATTAATTTCAAGATGTCATCAGCATTTGTTTTCTTTTTGCTATAATTCAGCCAGACACGGTCAGTACATTGAAGATGTTACTCCACGGTCTTCTCACGTTCATTGGCACTGGTAAGTCTGCTGTCAAACACTCATTCCTTTCTAGGCAATCTGTCTTTTCCTGAAGTTTATAAGGTTGTTTTCATTATTCTTAATATTCTGGAGTTCAATTATGACATATCTAAGTGTCAATAAATTGTATTTATCTTGCTTAGGGCTTACTTTTGATATGATGATTCATGTCTTTCTCCAGTTCTGGAAAATCCTCAGCTCCTATATTCTCAAATATTGCTTCCCAACATTTCTTCCATCCTACTTCTCTGGAATTCCTCCTGTCAGTTAACTGCCATCTCATTGATGATTGATTCCCGTTTTCCCTGCTCTACCCACAGGGAACTATTCGCTAGCACTGTTAACTAAGTCCTTCATCACTTGAGTTCAATCTAAAAGCTCTATCTATAGAACTATTTCAATAGCTATTTCTTAAATTCCAAGGCTTATAAGTGGTACTTTATGGTTGCCTATTTTCTGTCATACTTTCTTGTTTTTTCTTCATTTACCTCTCTGAATATCTTAAACATGTACATTTAAAAGTCTTTTTTGGTTTGTCCCCCAAAATTAACTCCATGAGTGAATTTATATTTCATTTATTGACATTGTGTATTTCTTTCATAGTATTAGATTATTCACATGCTTTGGGATTTTGGTTTTCAGGTTTCTCTTTAGTCAGTGCAGACGCAGGGGTGTGTCACCTTACAGAGAAAGCAGGAGACACAAAGTACTTTCAAGTTGAAACTACAGAAAGCGGCTCGGCACCTGTGGCTCAACAGGCTAAGGCACAGCCATGTACATCTGAGCTGGAGGGTTCGAATCCAGCCTGGACCTGCCAAACAACAACGACGGCTGCAATCAAAAAATGGCCAGGCGTTGTGGCGGGTGCCTGTAGTCCCAGCTACTTGGGAGGCAGAGGCAGGAGACTCGCTTGAACCCAGGAATTGAAGGTTGCTGTGAGCTCTGATGCAACAGCACTCTACCCAGGGTGACAGCTTGAGGCTCTGTCTCAAAAAAAAAGAAACTACGTGAAAGCAACCAAAGCTCCAAGGGTTACTTGCTGTAGCAGTGGCTCCAAGATTATTGATCCATAGAAAACTTGAATATTTTATCCCATGGTGATACTGTTGACAGTGCTCTCGGAACTGGCCTTTGGAGGTCATAGATACAATAAATTTACTTGTCACTACCACCACTCCTCCTACCCACCTCCAGGGACTTCTAAAAGCCATCTATGTTATGTAGGAATAAAGTTTTGAATTGATGGGGAAAACAATGTTCAAACTTACCTCATGATTTAAGCACTCAAAGACTTACAGAACATACCAAAATTACAACGTCACTGTAGCAGATTTATATTTTTGGCACAATTAAAAAAATATTACTTGATAAGAACTCATCAAAAGTCCCACTGGATTTTTTTTTTATTTAGAATTACCTTTAGATTCCTGCATTCCTAGTCAAAGTTTTTATCTGTCATCTCTCACTAATATCTGTGCCTATGGGGATTTTTTAATATTTGTGAGAGTTATTTTATTTTCCTTTAAGAATTATGATATGAAGCCAGGCATTGAGGCGGGCACCTGTAGTCCCAGCTACTCAGGAGGCTGAGGCAAGAAAATCACTTAAGCCCAACAGTTTGAAGTTGCTGTGAGCTGTGTGATGCCACAGCACTCTACCAAGGGCGATAAAGTGAAACTCTGTCTCTGCCAAAAAAAAAAAAAAAAAGAATTATGATAGGAAATATTCAGAAAGAATTTTAAAGTTCAAATTTTCATAAAGCCCTTTTCCAAAACATCCTGACACACATCATTTTTTATCTGACTCATAAAGATCTGCAATTATTAAAATGCTATTTTCTAACAATAAGTGAGAGGGTGACCACTACAGCCCTGGCACTCTCAAAAGGCAGCCTTCCAGATCTGCTGTGTCCTAACGAGTTCACTACGAAAACTGGCGGCGGCAAGTTCTACTAACTAGTATACTCTGCTAACCACACACCTACCTCCTCATTAACTAGCATTCCCCATTCTCCAAGTCTTCCTGCTCAGGGTATCACTCAACAACAAACCCTCAGAAAACAGATGGGGTCGGAAGAGCAGTCTGTCCTGTCAGAGTGAAGCCAACAGGGAAACTGAGCCCCCATCAGACCAGGAGCAGTCCCCACACGTCCTTCCAGCGTCTCATCCAAATGCTCCCTCTCTTCCAGCTCTTTCCCCCACTTTTGAACTTCACGCAGAACACTACACGGTTCACAACAATCTCCCGGGCTGCCTCCACCTCTGGGATTCTACAAAGTTAGACCTTGGAGACAGAGGGGCCCAGCCCTCCCCTCCGAGGCTGCGTACTTTTTTCCAAGTCCTCCCCAGTTGCTGGGAGTCTGAGGTAACAAAATTGCTTCGTCCATTTTCGCTTGCTGTAAAGTACACACTTGACACTTCCCTTCTTGTACTTTTAAAGCAGCCTTTTTCTATATAGTTCAAACTATATATCATCCATCTCAAAGGGACTCTTAAACCGAGAGGCCTAACCCCGACCGCTCACCTAAGAGAACTTCAGAAAGGCAGGCATTTCCAACACTCTGCGGGGGCACCTCCGCCCAGAATGCTCTCTGACACCTGACTCAATACAGCCAATGCCAGACCAATGACCTGCCAGCATCTTCTTCTAACGTCTGCCTTTGTTGCCATTGCACCACCATTTTCCTAGACCTTGTCTTCCCCCTTGCTTGTCCCAACCTAAACAGTTTCCTCATCTCTCAAATTCCTTCTCCTTTCCTTTCCCGGGTGGATGACAGCAGCCTCCTCTTCCTCCCTGCTGGCTCCCTGGCTGTAACCATCTTTCTTCTCCCTTCCGAGTTGGTCTCTAACCCTCGCACTTTGAGACACATCATTTTCCTTCTCTAAAACCACAAATAATTAATAAGCAAGAATCTTAAAAGTAATAATGCCTTCTGTCAAAGAAATAGCTCCTAGGAAATATATTTTAATAGGCAAACACTGATTTTCACAAACATTTTTAACAGCATTTACAATAACAAAACTGTGAAACCACCTAAATATTCAGTATCAGAGAAAGTATTCAATAAATGCTGGCCTGCCTTCTGTCACTTGGCATCACACTTACACTTACGAGGCTCCAGGGCGGGGGTAAAGGGCGAGGAAGGAATCTGTTGAACTGAAACGAAATCCTTTGAAAATTTACCAGGACCTCTTAATCAATGTAATGACAAATATGTATAATGGAGTTCATAGCAGCGGGGTCCCTAAACACTGAAATGCCAGTGAATAGAGAACTCAGCCCTTCCTTTGAGGGTTTCAGTGACTGTATAGAAAAAGAGCGGAACCCAGAAAGAAAAGTAGTTCTCATCTCAGCTCTCCCCTTCCTGTTCCAAATTCCCAGATTGTTGTAGACGTGGATTCAGAAGTAGTGGGCAGGGCATATTTTGATCAGACTTAGTTGCTACAACACTTACTACCTATGTGGTCTCAGGCAAGTCCCCATACACTCCTAACCTTGCTGTCCCCCTCTGTAAACTAAGGATTAAGATGGTTATTTGCAGAGTTATTGAAAGAATTTTGTATCTTGGTTACTCAGGAAGCTTCGGCTTCCGTGCTCTTCTTCTCCCTGCTTGCCCCCTCTCCTCCCTCCCGCTGTCCGCCAGCCCTCCGCCCTCCCTCTCTCAGGGCACGCAAGGTTCAGGCTGCTTCTCTCATCCCGTATGGTCTCAGCCGCATGGCATCCTTGGCAGAGCCTCCGAGCCCACAGACCCCACAGACCCCACTGCAGCCCCTCCGGACTCTGCCTCCAGAGCCACTGGGAGCCAATTCCTCTGTTTCTGGAGCATGGAACCTTCCAGTTACCACCTGACTCCGAAGTCCCTTCTCTAACCACTGCTTCTGAACCCGTAACCTTTTGAAAGTTAAACATTTCTTCACATATCTGCCTTCTCACTGTCTCCTGCCCAATCCAGGTTCTTGTCACCCCAAACCTGAACACAAGTCCCAACCAAGAGCACGGAGCATTGCGTGTCTCTGGATCGCACCCGAGGGTATCTGAAAGCTGAATCTGCCAGCTGAAAAGCTGTTTCTAATTACCTTATTTCTGGCCTCCAACTTGATTACTGGATGCTCTGATGGCTTGTGGCATGAATTACAAGAGAACTCACATCTCTTTTCCTCTTTTCTCAACTTTAACTGTGACTTTATCATTCTGATCAGTGGGCAAATATAAGTTTTCCTACAAATAATAAGCAACCTTTTCCTTATATGACAAGAAGAAAGAGGAAGTGAAGGAAAAGGAGTCAAGGTGTGTGTATTTACCAGAGGCCAGCCAGGAGCGCACACTGCACTGTGCCTCTTACACACGGCACCCCCTGACCTCCTTAGCAGCCCCACTTTAAGGATGAGGAAACAGAGACTCAAAGAAGTCTAGTTAGTCACTTGTCCAAAGACGCAGAACCAGGGCAGACCGGGATCCCGAGCGGGCGCGCCTGGAATTCAAAGCAGATGTTCCTTCCGAGGTGTCTCCTGCAGCTTCAGAAGCTGGTCTTTGTGGGAAGCTATGGACACCTGCCGCCCCCACCCCCACAGGGGAGGGTCAGACGCATGGTGCTGTGGTATTGGCTTATTACAGAGAATTTAGTGGCACCTGAGAAATAAAACTCAGTTCATGCAGATCTTGGGAACAGACTACCCTCGCAGCATTGAGACAAGAGCTCTGACCAGAATGCCTGGTAACTCAAGTTCAGCCGCAGAGGGCAGAGGTGGGCCCTTTATCAGAGATGAGAACGTCCAGAGCTTAACCCTACACACACCCTGAGTGACTGAGACAAGAGGCGGCCACAGACACACACCCCAGACACTGACTGTGCGGCCGCAGGCCAGTCCCGGCTAGTCAGCCGCCCAGCAAAAGAGGGGACAGGAGGAGGGGGGTTTAAAGATGGATCACGGCTCTAGATGCTAGGATACGCTCCCAAGGAGGATGAACATGGGGCAAAAATGTAAAGGCTTCAGTTTATCTTCTGTGCTAGGTTTCGTTTTCTAAAACCCTTATCCCATTAAGTAATTCAACAAAACACCATCCTCTTCACCATTCTTGCTTGAAAACCACAAAATTTTAAAATATCTTCTGCTGAAAAAAAAACCTCACAGCAATTAGAGCCTGATTGATACTTTTAGTACTTGATGACAAGTAATTACCTTCTGTCCACATCAGGTCCTAATGCTGCTTTAATTCGATTAATTATCCTTTTCAGTCTGTCCCCTAATTTAAAGCGTGCTCTGAGCACACATGCACTCTGCGGCACCTCTGTACAGAGATTAACGCAGCCCCACGCTTCTCACATGCGTTGCTGTATTTCAGCCTTAACCCTGGGCATATTTTCTAAAGAGCACCAGGGCTACAGCTACCCGGAGGGGTCATGGGCCAGAACTCCAAGGCTAGAAAAGACCTTCCTTTTTGTCCGGCTTAAATGCCCTGCAAATAGTCAAAGCCTCTTTAGCATCACAACTGCCCAGAGTTCAGATCACCCTCTGTATCTTAAAGCAACCCAGCTCCCACACTCCACTGCAGATCTAGAAAGCCCTTCATACATTGAACAAACACCCTGGAACATTCCCTCCTTCACTGATCTAATCCTCTCCCTTGAGGTCACAAAGGACAAATTTAGCTCCTCTTCCTCCTAACAACCTACTCACTTTTTGAACATTTGAAAACTCTGTAACTCTCTGGACTTCTTCTTCTCTAAGCTGAATGCAACAAGCTCCTTCATCTGCTCTTCCTCAAACACAGCTTTGGGTCAGCTCACCCCATGCCCTCCTGGGAACATGACCTGAGTGTATCTCTGAAGGACAGTGGAACCACAACTGCCCCCAGGGATGGACCAGCAAGACTATGGATGCCCCAAACAGGATCACCACTGCATATGAAAGACCCAGCTTCCCAAAGCCAGCTCATGGGACACAGCACACTTCTCCAGGCTGCTGGGAAGTGAGTGGCTGCTGTCAGACTAGACAATAACTAAGGTTTAAGTAGCCAGAAGCATCTCGATTCAAAAGAACTAAACTCCTCCTGACGCCGTGAAAGCCAGGCTGGACAGCAGGCAGGCTGACAGTGAGCTGCGCAACTTCAACAGGACCAGACAAATACATCCAATGGCTGGCCTAGGGCAAAAAAAAGAAAGCCTTAGGGGGGAAAAATTAGTTTGCCAAAGAAGCATCCAGAATTTCATTTTCCCTTCTCAGGGGCAAGGGGTCTATGGAATTTCATGAACAGATGACCATGACTTTTGCAGTGGGAGTTGATTAACACAGTAGAATGATTTCAGTTTCAGCACGATCTTAGAAGAAAATGCAGGACATATGGATGTGGGAAAGAAGCCCCAGATGGAGAAATTTTCCTGAAAGGTCCCCAAAGCAAGCTGTAGCTAAGTGTGACCCTCTTCTTAGCTTTCTTGAGAATCGGTCAAACATGAGTGAGTTGGCCTGGATCGCCTCCCTGTCTCCCAGAAGCAGCAGCAGCAGAGCTGGGGATGCTGTGAGTGCAAAGCCAAAGGCTTCACTCTGCCAGGACCTACACGGAGGCCAGGTGAGACAGCTGCTTTGAGATGTTAGTGTTGGTTCTTTTGACTTGAGATGCTTCTGGCTCCTTAATTCTTGACCCTGATGATCTGATCAGGCATCTTTTTGTTGTAGGAACAGAGGTGAAGACAAAGAAACAACAGAAGCTGTGGTTCTCTCCCACCAGCTCACCCCAACTTCATGGCAGAATCCTGGGGTTCCAGAAGCAACAGGATAACTTCCTGCATCACAGGATCTTCCCAAGGCTGCCATTCAGTGAATTGGAGGAATTGAAGATGTCTCATTTTTCTGCCATGGATACAATACTTCCTCCTTCACTTACCTATCGCTAAACCATTTTCTCCCCTGCGATTCCCTTCCTTTACCATTGATTGGCATCCAGTAGATAGTCAATAAATGCTACTTCCCTTTGTCTCGCACTTGCTTCCTGCTTCCCTCCTCTCCGAGCCCCTGAATGTCACTTGTCCAACAAACATCCAGAAAGCTAGGCTGGGGAGATACCTAAACCACAGACAAGAGCTGTCACCATAAACAGGATGGGCCCATCAACCACTAAAGTCCTCAGAAGTTCCTTTGGGACTCCCTCTGAAACTCTCCACATCTTCCTGCTCCTCTATTCAAACCACCTTTACCTTATGCAAAACTTTTAAAATTATTTCTTGCACAACTCTGTATAAATAACTGAATATAACTGTCACCAATGTGAAGAATACTGTCCATTCATTTATTGAACAAATGTTTAGTTTAAGGGTGTGTATAAGTGAAACTAGGCCTTGGTAACATAAGACCCAGGCTCTATCACCAAAAAGCTTGGAGGGCAGGCAGAGGGAAATGACCATTATCTAACCATAATGGAAGATGATAAACTTAATCTGGTGAACAAAGGCACAGAGAAGGGTAGAGGGAGGAGAACTGGGGGAGAGTCACTGAGACTGAAAGGATGAGCAGAGTTTCTGGTGAACCTATGGGAAGGTGTGAAGTTTTCAGAATAATGGGAGGAAGCCATCGCATAATTCATGCCCTTCCTTCTAGAACACAGTTTGGGTGAGAAGTAGTATTTTAAAAACAACAACAAAAGGACAAGATTTAAGCCCACATGTTCCTGGGCTTAATCCTAAAACATGGCCCTCTCAGAGTTTCAAAGAAAAGACTAATGTTTTTACAAGTCCTTATAACTTAGCAGGACTTGAACTCTCTCAGAACCAAGTAGCTACAGGAATTTCAGCCTTCCAGCAACTGGGGGCTTCCTTGGAATTTCACGGAGAGATATAAAGAGTCAGCCAGGGATTTGAGGGGGATTTAGTCAGAGATTCAGGGGCTATTTGTCCTTCCTTCTAGAAAGTTCTCATTGATTTCCATCTGCTCCAGCAGCCACCAGGTTCAACCTCTGTCTCTTCAGCCTACAGCCACTTTCTATTTGCACTCTGTTTTTTTATGAGCCATGTGAAATGGGAAGTGCCCTGAAGGAACAAACTGGCTAATATGGTTCTCACTAGATTCCTCCCTTCTTTAAAGGATACGTTCCCTCCAGGTTCTGCCCAGAGGGCATTACTCAGCCGCCTCTGGTTCCACCATTCAACTGAAAATCTTTAAAATATTTTGTCCAGAGGTAAAATTCCTATCTGCTGGAGGTTCGGAAACTTTATTTAACTAAAGAACTTGCTGAGTTGCAACTGAAACCCTAATTTGGCTGGTAACAAATATCTGACCTTCTGTCCTGATGGTCTATGGAATTGGAAGAGTCAAAAGATGCAGGTGAATGCCGATGCACCTCACTGATGAATTTTAATCTAGTTTTAGCATTCATCTCTTATTTTAAATCACATCACAACATTCCTTCAACCTGTGCCCCATTCCACACTTGGGCGACAGTGGAAGTGCTACCTGAAGTGCTTCTCTGCTCAACGGCTTGATTCAATTCATTCTATGTAAACACATAATACTGATTTGAAAGTAGAAAAATTAACACATAAATACTCTACAAAAGATCTGTATCCATTTGTGTCTTTTTTTTAATGGAACGCTTCACAGATTGGGGGGTCATCTTCATGTAGGGGCCCTGCTAATCTTCTCTAGATCATTCCAGTTTTAGTGTATGTGTTACCAAAGTGAGTACACTGTGATATTTTTCTATATTTATAGTATACAGTGGATGTTTTAATATATGTATATCCAGTGTACAATGATTAAACCAAGGCAAGCAGCATACCCATGATTTCACGTACATTTTTGTGTGTGTGGTGAGAACATTTAAAATCTACTCTTAGCAATTTTCAAGTGTGTATTATTATGAACTACTGCCACTATGCTCTACCTCGGATCTTCAGAACTCAGTCTCTAAAATGCTCTACCCTCTAACCAGCATTCCCCGGTCCCTGGTAACCACCATTCTACTCTTTGCTTCCATGAGTTCAGCTTTGTAGAACCACATACAATGAGATCATGCAGGATTTGCCTTTTTGTAATTGGCTTATTTCATTTAGCACATAATGTCCTCCAGGTTCATCTATGTTGTTACAAATGACAGAATTTCCTTCGTTTTCAAGTCTGAATACTATTCCATTGTGTAATGTAACACCACATTTTTCAAATCTACCCATCCATTGGTGGACACTGAGGTTGGTTCCATACCTTGGCGATCACAAACAGTGCTGCAATCAACATGGGAGTGCAAGTATCAGGTAAAGACAGAGATTTCATTTTCGTTTGGGTATTACCTAGAAGTAGAATTACTGGATCATATGCAGTTCTATTTTTAGTTTCTTGAGGACCCTACATGCCATTTTCCATAATGACCACCAGTGTGCACACCCCCCGGCAATGACGATCCTCACCAACACCTGTCATTTCTCGACTTTTTGATCATAGCCAACCTAATGTGTCATATAAAAGGGCTATTTAAATTCTTAAAAGAGAAAGACAGGGTGGGTATTAGGAAACTGGAAAAGGCTCATCAGACTTGAGACTCAAAAGATTGTTTAAAGGTTTTAGGAGAGACCAGAGATGTGGACAAAAACATAAAATTTATTTTCCCACTAAAGAAATGGTGCTGATCCATGAGTAAGCTTGGTTCCGGCAGGCCACATCAGAGGATGTTTTCACTCACTTCATGCAAAGCATATTTTTTAAGTATCTGTCTGAATTTATTGATGATAAGACCTTTCATGACCTATACTGTTGATTCTTTCAGCATCATGAATCTTGGAATCCCAGCTGAAACCTGGAAGGAGATACCATTGGATCCACAGCAGAAAACATCCACTGGCAAGAACCACGGTTGTGCCCAACATCAGTGGGCTCAGAATGGAAACCTGGCCAAGGCCAACCACAATCCTTCTTCTAAGTCTGGGGATACAAATGCCACCAGAAGATGAAAATTGTTTTACATAATAACACCTAGTAATTACGGACATATAACATAGATCATGGGGTTTTGCCGATCCTCTGTATATAAGAATTTAGGGAAATTTCACAGGTTCTTTGATCATTGTTCACACTATCTGGAGCTAAAGGATGCCAAGCTAGATTTCTGTTTCTTGATTTGGTTCAAACCTGTTATTTCAACTGCACCCCACTTCCTGGGATTTCAGTGGTAAATCTCCTAGTTATTGCTGGGAAAATATGAACTGGAACTATTTGATTCTGATTGCCTTCAAATAAAATGTGCATTGTACTAGACCTAAGATATTTCATTCATGGGAATTATTTTATTTTTATTTATTGATACACAGCATCATTCCTAAAGATTTTGAGACCACTTACAAAAATACATACACGAGGTATGTCTGAGATTAAAAAATAAGTGGGTCAGTAAGTATCTCCCCTTCTTGAGTCCCAAAGTATTAGGTAGTGATAACCGTGGATAGTTTTACCTACTCTGTGAAAAGTGGAAGTATGGAAAATGCACTCTGATAAATATGTCTCCGGCTACTCTCAAACTCATTCACAATATTAAGCCAAAGTATGAGAAAGCCCTCCAGGTGAAATGGCCTAGCTGTTAATCTCCGCTATGGGCAGCTTTCCAGAGCAGGGTTTGTAATTTCTTGACTGCTTAGCCATTTCACCATTTCTATATTTTGAAAGCATTGCATATTGAGAAACAGCACCTCCGCCGGCCCTCAGGCCCTCTCCAGAGTTGGTTTTTTTAATCCTGGGCTGCCAAGACTTGAACCTGCACAGTAACATGTGCCCTGGTCACATGATCTGGGCAAGAACAAGAAAGATCACTGCTCCTTAGATACCGCTTTGCCTGAGAAACCACCTTCTGTCACCTGACTTGGTGCCCACTTTTTGCTTCTCCCAAGTCTGTGGAAGCAATCAGTCTGCTGTGATAATATTTTCAAGTATTCAGCCAAATGGTTACACATTTCAATAATTTGGTTAAATGCCAAGTGAAAATGGTCATTCAGTCAAATTAAAGGGGTTTCCATCACTTGTTAAATGGCTTTTGACTTAAACAACTCTCCTCACCTATGCTTCCGACTCACGAACATACATGCAACCAATGCTTGGATATGCAGAGAGAAATGAGAGCCGTGAGAACTCAGCGTTTACCTTTCCTGCCTGATCAAACTGGATCACTATCACCGTTGATAAAGGGAAGTTCCATTTTATAGAAATATTCCAGCTCATACATATAGGAAAATGCCAGGATATCTTGCAGCCTCTGATAAAATAATAAATTGAGGCAACGATCAGCAAAAGGCTGCTGACTTCACCACCAAAAGAGGACAAAACAGGCTCAGCACCTGTAGCTCAGCAGTTAGGGTGCCAGCGACATACGCCGGGGACGGAGGGTTCGAATACCCTCGCCCAGTCCTGCCAAACAACTACAACAAAAATAGCCAGGCGTTGTGGCAGGTGCCTGTAGTCTCAGCTACGTGGGAGGCTGAGGCAAGAGAATCACTTGAGCTAAGACTTTGAGGTTGCTATGAGCTGTGACATCACAGCACTCTACCAAGGGTGACATAGTGAGACTCTGTCTCAAAAAAAGAAAAAAAAAAAAAAAAAAAGAGGACAAAACAGTTATCAAATGACTTATACACCACCACTTAGAGATTCTGATCAGGACTTTAACTCCTAATTTGTGGAAAAACAAATGTGACCATTCAATACAGACCAAAGGAAATAGCATAGGATAAATTACCCAATCTCTTGAACAAACAAATTGGAAGGAAAAAAGAGGCAGAGAGAGGTGACCTCACAGATTAAAGGAGACTAAATAGATCAACCAACTGCAACACATGGACTCTGGGTCATGATTCAGACTAATGATTTTTTAAATATTTATGAGACGACTAGGGAAATACGGACTCACTGCATATTTGACACTGACAAAGTGTTTTTTTAGGGATAACTAAAATGTCATTCTTAGCTTTTAGAGGCAACACCAAAATGTTCCAGGGTGAGCTGATACTGAAATGTGCTCATGAACCACCTGAGGCAGAGGGGAGGGAGTGCTTGGGGGCACGGGTGAGGGACAGGAAGCTGTCACGGGGACCCTGCGGTACTCACAAACTCAGGCTTCATTCTATTTTTCTACATATTTGAAATTTTTCATAAGTAAAAACTATTTTTAAAACTCAAATGAAAGAAATGTTGACAAAGATTTTCTAAAAGATACCTTGTTCCTCAATTGGCTTAGAGGCAGCGCGACTAACTTGTGGGTAAGCCAGAGAAGCACCTGCAGGGGTACACGGGCCAAATCATGCTGAGGCGGGGCCGTGTCCTGAGCCCAAAGAGAAGAGCAGCGCGACAGCAGCTCACGAGACCCCCATGTTGCTCACACTAAGGACACTGTCAGCAGTGGGGTTAACGGCCTTGCAGGATGTGGCGGCTTTCTCCTGTGTCCCCTTGAAAGACATTTCTTCTTGATTCTAGAATCAGCAATCTTTAGGATTCCCCCAAGCATGCACATTTTCAGTATCAGGGAATAAAGCTGAAACCAAATCACCACATCATACCCATTAGGATTGCTATAATCTTAAAAAAATAAACAAACGCCATCGAGGATGTGGAGAAACTGGGATCCTCATACTTTGCTGGTAGGAACACAGAAGTACAGACATTACGGAAAGTGGTCTGGAAGTTCCTTGAGTTAAACAGAGTCATCATATGCCCCAGCATTTCACATCTGGGTATATTCACTCATACCCATGGCAGCATTCTTCACAATGGCCAAGAGGTGGAAGCCACCCAAGTGTCCACGGATAGATGAATGGATAAACAAAATGTGGAATAGAATCTGCAAGTGGAATTTTACCCAGCCTTTGAAAAGAAGGAAATTCTAACACTTAACTACCACCTGGATGAACTCTGAAGACGTTGCACTGAGTAAAATAACCAGTCGCTCATATTGAATGATTCCACCTCTATGAGGCACCTCGAGTGGTCAAAGCCACAGAAAGTAGAAGGAGGGCTTTAGGGACTGGGGGGAGGGAAGTAGAAAGTTAGTGTCTAATAGGTACAGACTTTCAGTTTGGGAAGATATCAAAAAATCCTGGACACTAACGGTGGTGATGGCTAGTATACAACAATACCAATGTGCTTCATACCACTAAACAGTACATTTAAAAATGGAATTTTAGGCTCGGCGCCTGTGGCTCAAGTGGCTAAGGCACCAGCCACGTACAGCTGAGCTGGTGGGTTCGAATCCAGCCTGGGTCCGCCAAACAACGATGGTGGCTGCAACCAAAAAATGGCCGGGCATTATGGCGGGCGCCTGTGGTCCCAGCTACTTGGGAGGCGGAGGCAGGAGACTCGCTTGAGCCCAGGAATTGGAGGTTGCTGTGAGCTGTGACGCTATAGCACTCTATCCAGGGTGACAGCTTGAGGCTCTGTCTTAAAAAAAAATAAAAATGGAATTTTACATTATACTTATTTTCTGATGATTTTTTAAAAATGATACATACAGTCGTATGACCAACTGATCTTTCTCCATGCTGCTGCAAGGAATCACATAGCCAAATGTGTGGCAAATTTCCATAACTTATAGTATGAGTATGACATATACTTTTTATCTTTCATTCACTTTTTTCCTTTGGCCTAATATGTACCTAATTTTAATGTATATGTTGCTGTGTCTTCTACATGTCTTAATTTTCCTTTAACCTATTTTATAACAAGGCCCAAGATAAATGGCTGGGGAGAGTAAAAGCAAGTAAAAGAGTATTATACTCCATATTATCTACATTCAATCCACTATTACTCAGTATTTTTCTTTAAAATACTAGTAAGGTTGAATCAAATAATGAATAACTTTTTTAGTTTTTGTCTATCTCTCTCTCCTAAAAACAGTTGAGAAAACAACTCAAACATAATTGTTTCTCCTGCCCTACTGAGTGTATTTTCTCTGCAGAAATTTAAGAAATTTCTTTCATATTTGTAAAACACATTAAATAAGTCTGCTTCCAATATTCAAAAATTAAGGGAAAAAATGTTGGTCAAGTAGTCGGCCCCCGTACACTAGCGAAAATGGTGAAAGAAATCACCAGGCGTGGAGGCTCATGCCTATAATTCTAGCACTCTGGGAGGCTGAGGCAGGTAGATAGTCCTGAGCTCAGAATTTCAAGACCAGCCTAAGCAAGAGTGAGACACTGTCTCTAAAACTAGCCAAAAATCGTTTCCAGTCAAGGTTCGGGGAGAAATATTGCACGCCGGGATTTGGTTATTTACCAACATCACATGGCTATAATCCCAGCTACTGGGGAAGCTGAGGCAAGAAGATCGCTTGAGCCCAAGATTTGAAGCTGATGTGAGCTATGACGCCATGGCACTCTAAGGGCGACAAAGTGAGACTCTGTCAAGGGTGAGAAAATTAGCCACAATTGATCGACTTTATACTTAGGACCAAAAGAGAAATAGTATTTTCTGAAAGCTCCGTACCGAGACAGAAGAAAGCAAACAGTCTAATTCAGACCAGACTTAAAGAGGGCCCGAAAGGAGGTTTAAATAACGTGGGCTGCTCAGTACTCAACCCACACTAGATCGGCTCTCAGCTAACGCTCGCCGAGTTATAGGGCTCATCCCGGTAGTGTGAAGGAGAGATGATGGGAAACCGACTCATGCTGGGGTCACCCTCCTGGGGCCTCAACCACAGCTCGCCCTGACTGCACAGACAGGTGGCCACCAAGGAGCACCTCCCCGGGGGCCTGTGAGAAGCAGCGCCTGTGACCTCAGAGCACATCTGTCATCATACCTGCACCAAGTTCCTGCTGCATCATCTCAGGACGCTCTGATAACAACCCTGTCAAGCAAACAGTCTTTCCCTCAATTTACAGACAGGAAACAGGGCTTAGAGGGGGAAACTTGTCTAGAGTCTACAAGGCTTATCCAACTCTGGTAACCTCTAGGCATCCTGAATTCTTACAGACGATGTCATGATTTTTTTTGTGGGGTGGGGAGAGGAGGGCTTACTTTCTGGTTCTGACCTCCATCCCGAATGGCTGAGGTTGATGGAGAAGTGATCTCTAAGCAAGTGACCTGTTTCTGTGTTAAGCCTTATTTCATTTACTTCTCTCAACAGTGTATTCGGTTCCACCCTCTAAACACAGCATCTCTACACGCATGTCACTGTCCCCTTCTCTCCAACTCTGGGCTTCTTTTCTGCACTAGGACAACATGGCTGTCCCTTCCCAAGTGACACCTTACAAAGCAGAGGAAGTTTTCACACAGGTTTGCAAAGGGCTCTTTCTGACCTATCCATGTTTGAGAAAAAAACAAAGTTGAGATGATCAGGTACATGGAAGAAGAGACATAAAATGTGTCCTAAAATGTCTCCAGGGAACAATTATCACCCCATAAAGGGGCTTCGGAGTAACTGAGGAAGGAGACCTGTTTGTTTCCTGAGTGCTGCCTGCCCCATTTAGGAAGTTTGCACCAGTTAGCAGACTGCTGTTCTCACAGTCTTGTAAATTGAGATGGTTCAGTTAATTATAAACACATTTCAAAGTCATTCTTTCTGGCCTTTTTCCTGGAATGAATGACTGCCACACCAGCTCACAGAATGGGCTTCAGTAGTGTTCAGTCAAGGTTCAGGGAGAAATACGCCACACCGGGACTCGGTTATTTACCAACAGTAAGTTGGACGCAGTCCGATGAGACGCCAATATATTTCCCTTTGAAGTCTGACATATTGCCTGCTGCTTCCAATGCTGTTTGCTTGGCCGGCAGACAAATAACTGAGGATGTTTCGAAAATCACCTCCCATTGAAGTTAAGAGGAAAAAAAAAATTCTTGTGACTGGTTTATCTCACAGACATGGATCTCACTCTCCTCGGGGGATGAAAGGCAATTGCCCCAGGGTGGGGCCCAACTTCTGACCTCAGAGAGCCACCTCCCTGGGGGGTCAGTCTTCCCACACAGATGTGCAAGAAAAAGTTGGCCAATGTTCAGAACCTTGGCCGTCAACAGAGATGTGTACCGAGCCATCATGGTTGAACTAATGTACACAGCTATGATTCAATAAAAAAAAAACATTTTCCTGATGTCTTGAGCTGACTTTTGTTTGAAGAGTCTAACAGGAAACATGCTTTGCGGTGGTTTGAGGTCACAGAGATGTTACTATCAGGCTTCTGGGAACCTAAAAACCCGCAAGAACCCAAACATTCACCAAGGTTGATTTCTGAATGCTAACGTTCTTACTGCAGAATCTTACCTTATACCAAACATCCTAAATGTGTACCTCTAGATGGTAGGACCAAAGAATTGTGAGTTGTAATTTTTAAAAAAGCATTTTAACATTCTAAAAGTAGTTCTCCTTAATGAAGAAAAAAGGATCTTAAAGGCTCTGTGTCCCACCTCCTAACTGGTAAGGGAGGATCCCTCTATCTTTTGAATACCTCAAGCGAGGGAGAGCTCAGCACTCGACAGCATTGGTACAGCATTAGTACAATGTGAAAGTTGTACATGTATGATTGGATCCAGATGAATTAACTTTTAACTTGAGGTCACTCAGAAAGAATGTAATGATCTTTATTGAGCAAAATCTTCAAAAGTAATATAACTTATAGGATTGATGCTATATTACATGTGATCTAAGACTACAGCATCGCAATTTTTTCATTCATTCGCTTCCTTATACATATATAAGTTCATTATTTTTCCATTTCTACTTAATTCAGTGTGTATTTACTATTCGTGGTACAGTATTTTAGAATATACTATCTCATTATAGGGTGACATTATATCCCTGTTGCCTGAAGCCCTCCATGTGTAAACCTATTAGTTTGGGTGTCTAATTTAATTCAAGGATTATAAAGTTTTAAGTATTTTTTAATTATACTAAAAATCACCACAAATGAAGACTGGAATCCCCTACCCTCCATCTTCCACCCTTCTCAACCAGTAAGCTTTTATTTTCTTTTGAAATGACTGATATTCTCGACTGTGGAGTATTTTTATTTAATACAAGTTCCTCCGTGCTGCAGAACCACCTCTGTGGAGAGGCTGGAGCCTGGCCCTCGGTGTAGATGGACTGGCCCCGAGGAACAGCGCGCCATTTTCGCTAAGATGCCGAAAACTGAAATAAATTAATAAATCAATAATAAAAATAAATAAAAAATGAAAAAGATACTGAAAACCAGAAAAAACCTCTCTTAGATAGGCACATCATATTGGCAACAGAGAAGTTCTCCTACCTGAGAAAGCAGTCCCTGCACTTGGCCATGTTTCTTTAATCTATGACTGCCTCAGTCTACCTGCCTACAAAAGTGCATGGTGCTACCCACTTCACAGGGCCATAGTAAGGATGAAAGTGTGGGGAGCCATCGGGAACCCCCAGCCACCAGGAACAAAGAGAGAGATGTGCAGTTCCACTTTTCCAGCCTGTGAGAGGCAAGGGTTCCCACTGACTTAAAAGAGAGTCACCCACAGACAGAAGCAGCCCCCCGGAGGACAGAGCCCATTACTGTACCGTCATTGTCCAAAAGTGCAAAGGGCAGGGAACACACAGGAGCCTAAGAACTGTGGGGGCCAAAAGACAAGACCAGGAAAGGCACTAATTGATGGACTCACAAAGAAACTCTGAAAACACAGACGTCTTGATTTAAAACTTACCTATAAAGACAGTGTGCCAGGGTTTTTAGGGAGCCCTCTGATCCCTAAAATAATCATAATTTTTCACACTGGAATGTTTCTATCCTATGTTCTCACTATCCTAAGCTAAAAGCCTAATGGCAGTTCAGTGGTCACTGGCAGAGGGGATTAAATTTCAAAGCACCTACATAGACAACATTCTGTAAGGTCCATTCAAATGATTAACGAAACTGTAAGTGGTGATACTATTTTGGCATAAAATATTAAGACCCTCAAGGCTGAAGAATGGGTTTGGACAATTGCAAGTGTCATCATTGTCTTGGTTAACTCGCGGTCAAGTAGATGGAAGACACTCTTCTGTTCATTTATACATGCTACTAAAATCAAATGGGAAAAAAAATGAGAACAGTAGGTATACCGCCCCAAGCAGTATTTTCCCGGCAAAGGCTGTATCTCAAGAACCCTTCAGAGCACTCTGGGAATGCATAGAAGTTTACGAATCAATTTGCTAAATTGGCTTGGCAGGAAATCGTGCTTTTGTGTGTGGTTCCAGCTGAAAGGCATCTCAATCAATCTACCAGGCCCTCCCAGGGCACTGTCAACCAGTGCAGAGAGAATCCGGGGACGCCCTGAAAGGAACACGGATTCAGGGTCAATTAGACCTGGGCTCCACCTGCCACCTCACTGGCCGGGGTACTCTGGATGAGTCTGAGAGCTCGCTGAGAAGAGATTATTTTATAATCCTTGAAACATGCACACTGTTGGCAAGATGGAATGTCCAATATATCCCCAAGAGTCAAGCACTGTGCTGAGTCTGACCCTGTAAGTGCAGAGCTAAACAACTCAGAATGGCAGAAGCCCACCCCCGCACCCCTAAAATCTCTCTGCACTATAGGCCAGGTGGACAAGTGACAGAGAGAGGGGACAGTTGAGAAGACATTAATATGAAATGCTTCCATATACTTAACCAAAATAGGGTTTAATTTCAGTATCTGGGAAAGCCAAACTGAAGTTCTAAAGTAAGAATTCTTAGATGTCAAACGTATTCCATTTTATGATCTGTATAATTTTGCCTTTCTGTCGTTAACTTGTAGAAATCATGCACATGATTCATCTCTTTCAAAAGCACACGCAGCCATTCACAGTGGGCTTCCCAGGGGCTGTCCACAGCCAGAAGAGCCTTCGGTCCTGAACACGTCAGAGGCAGAAGCTATGGGCCCAGAGCTGCAAAGGCATCTCAAAGCTGACCCCATCGGCCCTCTCACTGGAAAACCGAGGCTTGAAGGGGGGAGTTGTTTGCTCAAAATCAAACAATGAAGGCCTTGGGTTAGGATTTTTAGTAAATCACTATAAACCTGAGACCAGAAAAAAAAAAATTGCCACGGAGCCTTATTCCCTGATATTTCTAATTCTATAGTCAATGTCATCAGCCTGTCTGGTAGAGGGTCTGCCCTTCCGAACGTCTTCTTCCAATATCATCACAAAGGAGAAAGACCTGCCGAGACAGGTCAGGGTCTTTTTATACTTCCCAATATGATTCATGATGCAGGGCCCAGAATCTAACATGTGTAGGGGTGGCAAATCTGAGAGACTGGAATAAAAATCCTCAAAAGGATGCTCTGAACATTATATACACGGCACTTGCTGTCCCGTGGTAACTGACACCATGCCAGGACGGGAAGGTTGGCAAATCAAACATTTTAGGATACATTTTAGAGTGTCCTTTATGTGCCTTCTACAAAAATCAAATTCTCCACGTTAACTTCTGAGCACAAAGATTTCTAATCATTGATTAGTGTGTTTTAAAAGGGAACAGCCCACACAGAGAAAGATTTCCCAACAGTCAGGAAGAATTCAGTCCCTGTTTCCTAATTCTCCAACCGCTGATCCTCACTGATCACTAATTCTGGTTCTGACTCTGGGGTTAAGGGAATGTTCTATCTTGAACATGCTAATTTACAGACCAGGCTGTTCTGAGTCTAATTTCCAGTTCAAACACACTCCAATGCTTCAAAGCAATTTTTGTAACCTCATAGGACACGGTCAAGACCAGAGCCGGACAGAAGCTGCCGGAGGCATAGACAGTCAGGGAACCTCACATATTTTAGGAATGAAGACATCACAGAACCTATCTATGGGCCTGGAGGGAAAGGAACCAGGGGAGACAGTTCAATATGAAGCTGATGTGCAGGGGATGGAGGGGGTCCTCCCTAGAAGCTGACACGGGATGGGCCCCAGGGCATCGTTGGAGGGAAGGGAGGGGAGGTGGCGCTGGATGTACAAAGGCAAGCAGGTAAGGAAGAGAAGGGAGAGAGAGAGAGGGGAAGGAAGACAGCCAAATAAAGCCCCAGTGCAGAGACACTGTGAAGGACGGTAAGCCAACATTAGATACACAGGTGAGAAAACAGATTAAAAACCTCTTTGGAATTTAAGGGAGAAGTTCGGTTCAACCAGATATCTGTATATTGTAGGTGTGCACTCAGGGATTGGACTTTATTCTGCTGAAAACATTTTTAATTAATGTTTTCTCTTAAAGAATGTGTTCCTTTTGTGATGGGTAAAGAAAGAGATCATTCAGTTAGATTGATTTTTGTGGAATAACAAGTCAAAACTACTTAAATCCCAGCCTTTAAAGAAGTTACATTATCCATGTTGGGGGTGGGGGGAGAATCCCTCCTACTAAAGAGAAACTCAAACCCTAAATTAGGAGGGTTAATTTACAGTGTGGACATAAGAAATAGTAAATACTCAGAGTTTGATATTTGGGTTGTCAAAGGGAGACAAGAAAGCAGACTAAATTCTATAGAATAAGCTTTTCTGATCACAGAAATTACTAAGAACTTGATAGATTTCTTGGCTGTAACAACTTATAAGTATCTAGAAGAGCCCAGATTTTTGAAGCCCTGAGGATCTTTGCTAAAACTAAGAAATTTGGCAGTAGTCTTTGCACACAATTTGGGTTTTCTTTCAGAGTTGATATCTTACCAAAAACAGCCATCTGTGTTCCCTCTGGGAAAGGTTCCACTGTTCTGTTGCCATTGACATGATGTTTGGCTAAAAAAAAAAGAAAGAAAGAAATGCAAGTTTAAGTGTAAAGTTCTATGCACATACTAACACATGTCATTAAATGTGTCAATGAACTTACTTCTCATTTATAGTTAGAAATGCACCAAACCCTACCCTTGAGTTTTGATTATTTTGTTTTTGATCTCAGTTACAGAAGGGCCTAAAGATCATCAAGGTCAGGTTTGTTGTTTTACAAAGGCATGTACCAAGGGGCCTGAGTTTGTATAGAGCCAGACAGTCGGTGACAACTGGGTCAACCCAGCCTGAACACCCCGACTCCTGGCCAGAGCTCCCTGGTGTCAGGTTGTCCCCTAGAGAACAAGGGAAGCTCTTGGTTTCAGGCTGAACTGGGAGTGGCTTCTTCCTGGAGACTCTTAACAACATGAACAGTATTTAAAAAGAGAGAAAGCCTGGGACCAATGTTTCAAGAAACAGGACAGCAGGGCGGCACCTGTGGCTCAACGGAGTAGGGCGCTGGCCCCATATGCCAGAGGTGGCAGGTTCAAACCCAGCCCCAGCCAAAAACTGCAAAAAAAAAAAAAAAGAAAAAAGAAACAGGACAGCAGCACACGCCATCTCACCACAGTCCAACCTCTGTTCCCAGCGACCAAGGACACCTGCCTTCTTAGAGGCCAGAGGGATATTCCAGAACTTACTGTTCTTTGTGCCCCTGGTCCTCCCACTCAAATACCTTCCCACTCTCCTGAACTTCAAGGACTTGAAAGTGGTAAGTGCCCAGGCTATGATGTTCCAGCATTCACTTGTTCTCACAAACCCCAAAGTATGACTGACCGAGAATCCGAGTATCCCACCCGTGAATATTTTAGTAATATCCTCACCAAGCTTTGAATATGAGCATTTGTGTAGAAAATACATACCAAAAAAGATAGCAAATAGGCTTCCACACTGCAGCATCGAGCTCCTGCGTTTAATTTGATGGGGCACATTGGATTGATCTAACGTGACCTCAGCACTAAAGCCAGGCCTTACGGGGTCTAGGGAAGGATGAAGTGGGTCCTATCCTTGGAGAGAGCACCTTCTCGCCCTCATAATTACATGCCAAGTCCTGGAATGGGGACTGAGGATACCTGCAGAGTTGGCGGCAGAGGGAAGGCAAGGTGGGAAGCCAGGGCCTGCTACACAAAGGAACTGACACTCGGTAGTGTTCAAGGACAGGCAGGGTCTGCTAATGCAAGGGTGAGGGTCACAGGCATTTTCCTGGGCCCAAGAACAGTCTAGCCTGGGTGGAGTAGAGGTGTTATGCTCAGAAGCAACAGTAATTGAGGATGGATTTCGACTGGGACCAGGAGGTAGAAGATCTCAAGCACCCGCCCAAACTCATGGGGACCCTGGCAGCTTCTGCAGGACCACTGAAGGTTCCAGGGGCTCAGTCCACTTCAGGCAATCATTGGGGAGTCCATCATTTCTGTTCAGGGGCTCCCACTTATTCTAAAGTAATTGTGGCATTATCCCTAGAACAGAAAGCCTGGGAGAAAGCCAAGAGCCACCCCACGGTTCCCAGTGGTGTCAGCAGCCTTATGGGGGTCCGCAGCCACTAACTGCAACAACTAGCAGACACATGATGGAAGGTTTCTTGTAACTTGGTGAAGCACTCACTCATATAGTTAGGACCATTGGTTAGTGAAGTCAAAGTAACATAATGAGCCCCCACTTGGAGGTCAAAGCTCTTCTTCTATGATCAGCACCCCACAACCCCTGCCAGTGGTTTTGAAAACATTTGCCTTTACCTGTACTTAGAGTTGGAAACCCATTAAACTCTTTAACCCACTAGCCCCACTTTTCAGAATTTAACCTAAGGAAAAATGCGAGAGGAAAAATAGACAATGCACATATTTATTAAAGTGTTACTTATAGTAATGAAATCTTACAATCAATTAAATGCCCCCAAGTGGGGAAATTACTTGGAAAATTTCCATTTACGGTTTATCAAATGAATGGAATACTATGAAACATATTTTAAGTATATCATGAAGAGATGTTTTAAAATGTAGAGAAACAGGCTCAGCACCCAGTAGTACCATGGTTACACCACCAGACGCATACACCGAGGCTGGCGGGTTCAAACACAGCCCGGGCCAGCTAAACAACAATGACGACTGCAACAAAAAACAGCCGGGCACTGTGGTGGGCGCTTGTAGTCCCAGCTACCCGGGAGGCTGAGGCAAGAGAATCGCCCAAGAGTTTGAGGTTGCTGTGAGCTGTGACACCACGGCACTAACCGAGGGCAATAGAGTTAGACTGTCTCAAAAAAACAAAAAAATGTAGAGAAATATATGGGATAATGATAAGGGAAAACAATCCTATTACATCTTCTATGAATACTTATGGGAAAAGACTAGCAGAGAAACACACAGAAATAAAAATAGGGAGAGCATGCAAGGTACTTATTTTTAATCAATTTCCTTCATCACTGTTAGATTTTTATATTACCTAGGATGAAAATATATTTGAATTTTTAAAAATCAATAAAATGAGAGATTTCAAAATATTTCCCACAGGATTTGGCTTCCCAGGACGGTCTACAGCCCAGCGGAAACACTACACCTTCTCCGTACAAAGCGCACGCTGTTTGACGTCTGCTCTGGGGCACCTCGAAAGCACACAGACCGGCTTCCTGTCCAATCCTGACCTCTGCCTTTGGAAATAGGCCCACCATTCTCCTACTTCCTAGTCATCCTCACCCCTTCTCTTCCTCACTCCCATATCTAATCACACCAACTCTACCAGAATTCACCCCGCACGCATCTTCACAATCCCTCTCCTTCTTCCCTTCACCAGTCAACGCCCTCCCCCCACAGTGACCTCTTTGTCTGGACTCCTACGACTGCCTTCCAACTCTTCTACATCCCTTCCTCAACTCATTCTCCCCAATCTAGCACCATTAGCTTTCAAAAGGGAAAAATCTAATTCCGTGATACAACCTTCCCAACCCCTCTCACACCTTCCACGGTTTCCCAATACTCTTCAGCCAAAGTCAATACTCTTTAGCAGGGCCTGCAAGGCCCCGCGTGGTCCTCATCGCTCTACGACGGCCTCCCGAATCTCGGGGCCAAGCACCCTTCCTCTGCAGCACTCCAGAGCTGTGCTTTACACTTAAACGTCATCGTTTGGATGAGGATGGGACCTATCGGTGGACTGTAAGCTCAGGGAGGGGAGGGGTTGTTTCTCCTCAGGCCCACCCTTCCCACAATCCTAGGGCAATGTACCAGGACAGGTGTTCAGTGAGTATTTAAGTTAATGAATGAAGTATAGGGTACTAAAAAGTCTCTCTTTAGCCATTATAAAAAATACAGTAAAAATATATATGGACAGTTATGTGTTACTTGACAGGGACACTGGGGGTAAAAACTTTTCAGTTCCATTATAATCCTACAGACGACTGTCATATATGTAGTCCCTTGTTGACCAAGACATGCTATGTCACATGACTGTAATACACCTTTATGTAATATGTACATGTGTCCCTTATAGAAAAATAATCACTGAAAATGGCCATGGAGAAATAGTTCCCCCACCTGGGGCCCTGGCAAGCAGGAGCCCCTCTGTCCTGCTCCTGCAGCGCCCACCCGGCATCCCTTTCCCATTTACACTCCCATCTGAAGCTGGTGGTGCTGCAGGAGATGAAACAGAAATGCCTGGTGCACTAGAGAGGATGGATGAAGTTCATCAGCGGCTCCCTGCTCACTGAAGAGGTTCCCATGGGCCCTTTCTTGTCTTTTATTGCAGAACCTGAGGCCCAAGGATAACAGGTTCTGTAAACTTCATTCTGCACTTTCCTTCTGAAATACAGCTGAGTCCTGTGGACAGAAGATACTGCACTCGCAGTTAGAGACAGTACAGCACCCAGGGCTAAGAACGTGGGCTCCGGAACAAGACAGCCTGCCTGTGACTCTCAGCCCTCCCCCTTCCTAGTCATTTGACTTTGGCTTAGTCAGTTACTTCTCTATGCTGCTGTTTCTTCATTGTGTTCCTTTGTACACACCTGATGTGTTGTTTTGAGAATTAAATAAATTTGAAAAACATTTAGAATAGTGTCCAGTACATAGCAAATACCATGTACCTGGTTAGGCTAGTATGATCATCTACGTGTGAACTTTATTTCTCACAGTATTTTCATGACACAGATCTGCATATGCTCCATTTCCACGTCCATGGCAGACAACACTAATCAACCACAGCACACTTCCATGATCCCCAAATTTCAACAGACTCCTTTCCCAACACAGGACCCTACACAATGCGCCTCTTACTGCTTGGAGGTGGCATGTGTGATTAAATCTTCTTGCCATTCCTGGCCTGAGTGAATAAAATAGAAATACAGCCCAAAGGAAGAAGTCATTTTCCTCATTTCTACATGATACATTGCAATAAAATTTCTCTGAAAATCTTCCAAACTCTAAAAACAGCTTGAAAGAGAATGGGGTGGGGGGGGGATATGAGAGCTAATTTCCATCCCGTAATGAGAAAATGGAACGCTCTTTAAAATCAAGCAATGGCATTCTTTTCCTAGAAACCATGGAGAAGTCTCTAAGGGCATTTTCCCATTCAAACTCTGCTAAGGCAAGTATTTGGGGGCCAAAGAACTAGAGATCCTTTATACAGGTTAAATAAAATTTGGGGGAAGAGTGGACTAACCTGGGAACTTAAATCAGCATTTTTAATTTTTGTTTTAAAATTAATAGAACATTTTACTGCAGAAATAAACTCACAAAACTGAACAGTCATTCAGCAACTAGGTCCCAAGAACTGATTACCAGCTGAGTGTGCAGCGGGGACAGGAGGCCTCTGATAGGGACAGCTGCTGCCCGGCCACAGCAGGGTGAAGGCCTCCAATCTGGCCGGTTGGCCGCGAGTGCCTGTTCCTCTCTCGGCTCCATGGGGGCATGTTCCAAAGCCACATGCCCCAGGAGGACAACCTCTGCTGATAGCAATGACTTGTCCTCTGCCAAGGGTAAATGAGGACGAGGAATATATTTTCATTTATCTTGAAAGCCGAGTGCTTGAGGAGCACACAGGTTAATTAGACTGGGTCACAGTCAACTTTTGTAGAGATTTTGAAGGGGATTTGGGGGACATGCTCAAAGGCTCTAGAAGGTGATACTGATATTGCTTTTTATTTTGAGAATGTCTAATGCATTTCAAATTTTATCACTGTTCTCTTCCTTAAAAAAGATGCAATAAAACTGCTCAATAATAATGAACCTGTAGTAATTCAAATTCAGGGGTAAATTTCTCCCAGCCAGGGATGAGCTCCCTGTCCTGTGCTCAGACTAGGAAAGCTAAAATTCATTATCTTCTGGGTGAGGAGGTGGGGGATCAGGTGATAAATGACAGGTAAGTGGGGGGAACAGGAAGATGCATCCCCAGAGTCTCAGTATTCAAGGGTGTAGGTCCAGCTTCCTCTGACTGGGTGACTAAGGAGACACTACTTAACTGGAGATTCCAGAAACAGCAGCCACTGTTCTGAGAGTTGTGGTCAGTCACTGACCAACGGAAATCAACCCAGGACTGGAAGAGCCTTTCATCAGACTAAACCTATAGAGCTGCTGGGCAGCGAGAAGTGTGCACCCTTCCCAATTGTGCTATTAACCCTAGGACAGCCCACCCACACGTCACACCACTGAGCTGTCTGGACGGACTTACCATCTGTCACCCCTAGTCATTCAAGCCTTCGCTACACTGATCAGTGGGGCTGGAGCAAAGCACATTGACCTCACTAATATGGCCATAAAGGTTCATCAACCCCAAACAAAATACGGTCTCACCATTGCTCCTATTATCTGTTTCTCTGAGGCTCTTTCTCAAGGTCATGAAGTCATAGTGCCTCAAAGGACAAGTCAGACTGGAACTAAATAGAGTTCCTGTGTGGCCCACAGCCTGCCTTGGACCAGCCTCTCCTGTGTCCAGCAGCAGGACCCCTAGGGACACTGAGTAAGCACCCTGAGCCCTGATACCACCCAAGGCACCCTCTGCAGCTAGCCAGACATGATCTGATTGTCACTCATTCAGATCTGGAATGGGGGCACTGGGAGGGCAGGAAATGAAGCCTCTCTGCACTCCCTGCTTCACTGTCCCTGTCGTTTTTATCCGTTACAGTCCCTACAAGTTGGGGTCATGGCATTTCAAAGTGAAAGTTAACCAAGAGTGGGTTTTGTCTCAATAGCATGCTCAAGAGGGGACAGCAGGGATGGACATGGTGGTGGGTGAGTTTCTGGATAGGGCTGCTCAGCCCTGAAGTCAATCTCCCTTCTCCCAAGTCCTGTGTCTCAAGAAGTCCCAGAGCTCCTTCCTGACTCATTAAGTGAGTGACAACAGTCAGCTGGAACTGGTTGGTGATAAGGAGAGACTAGACAGGGAACCTTCCACAATGGCCATGGTGGGAATGGGACAAATATTCTCACCTGCTGCCGGCGCGGAAGGCAAATTCCACTTTCAAAGCTCTAGAAGGGCAAGGCAGCCCCCACTCCTCTGTGCAAGGTGACCAGCAACTGTATGCAAGTGGGGGCTGCCCTCAAAACAAAAGGCACTTCAGGGATAAACAGAGGACAATCGGGCGAGAACAGGGTAAGATTCATCACTGAAAACAACTCATGTATCACTCAGGACTTTCTTCTTGCGCTCTGACTGCTGGCCTCCCTCCTGTTAACCCCGTCCACCGCTTCCAGACTCCTTCCTCCCTCTGCTCCCAGAGCAACAAGCCTTCTGGCCAGGGAAGGAGCTTGCTCAGACTGTTCGGACAGCCCACGCCTCCTGTCATCTCTATGCAGATGATTATCAAGCAGGACAAGTAGGTCAAGGCTAAGCTGAAACCCCAGCCTGCACAGTGGCACATCTCAGTGAGGCCCCGGGTGACCCTCTGTGCTCACTAGCAAGGATGTTCTCAGCACTGAGTACATGCCAGGTACTCAATTGGGGGGGGGTAAAAATAAATTTTGTAGACCCTCCATTCAAGGATACTCATTTAACCAACAAAACTTGCTCAAAGAAATCCTAGGGAAGACAGATTTCTAGCCATAAACATAAGGAAATGAAGATGAGAATAAAGCATTCTGTAAATATAGGACATTTTTATTTTTAATGCCCTGCCTGTGGTATTGCCTGATGTCTGTTCGGTGCCCAAGACCATGAGTTAGAATGCAGAAGGAAGCCAGAGACCCTAGAAACTGGTGTGGAGATCATCTCTGCAGATTCCCATGACTCTATATAAGACAGATTCCAAGATTCCGTCGCCATAGAAAACTTAAGAACAGATATTATACAGAAGAACAGTTAAATATAGAAATAAGTAAATATACAAATAGATGCTGAATCCTACCAGATACTAGTTTTAATTCACACAAATAGCAAAACTTAAAAAACAACGAAGGTGCAATGAAACCAACATATGCTGCTTGGGAATGTGAAGAGCCACAGTCTGTTTGGAAAGTGACCTGGTCACAGGCATCGAGAACACAAAAAGCATTTCAACCCTTTCCTGGTCTCTCCAATTATAAAGGCCTGCTTTTGGAAATCAGTGGAATTGAGAGAAACATTTCCAAACGTTTACAACTGAATTGTTTATAATAGCAAAAAATGGTAAGCAACCTAAGTGACCTAACAAAAGGAAAATAGTAAATCGTTGAGCAGTTCTGAGATGGATTATTACATAATAATTTGTAAAGTATGACCATAACTACTTTTTTCCAGGAAAAAATCATCAGGAAATAGTAATGATAGACTTGGATAGGGAGTTGGGGGAAGCGAGATAGCAAAAAGGTATCCTAGTCAATTAAGCAAAGAACAAAGTCACAGAAAAATGACAAGAAGGAAACGTAGTAAAACTGTAATAATGGCTCCCTCTATATGTAGATTTATGAGTGATTTTTCTTCCTTTATGCTTTTATATGCTCCCAAATTTTTCTTAAGCAAATATTTCTTCGATAATCAGTAAATTGTAAAAGGTAGAAGGAAAAAAGAAACTAAAAAGCAGCCCCTGGAAAGAGGCAAGTCGGCCTGTCAGGTCTATTTTCGAGATGTAAAGATCTAAGTGTGCTCCTCCAAGCACCGCTCTTCCGTTTTGAGTAGAAAGAAAAAGAGAAAGCAGCCAACCTCTCTTAAATGGGAACAGCCACCGACCAGCTTATTTCCTGCCTTATCACATAAAGGCTCATCAGAGGGCCCTTTTCTTTCCACGGTTCTGAGTACCTTGAACTCTCTCGGCTTTTGCTACCTAAGAAACTGCCCGAATGATGAGCAGCTGAGTTGTCCAGGGACTTCCAGAGCAACTCGCACCAGCCATGTGCTGGTCTATTAAATCCTTTCTGATGAGGGCCATGCCGTTGCCCCTGCCCAGGGCCAGGCTCCTGAGGGAGCTTAACAATTGGCAGGTGCACGCGTGAGGGAAGGTGACATGGGGACTCGGGTGCATCTCTGCCCCAGGAGCCACATCCTAATCACAGCACATCATGCTCAGCGCAAGGTTCCTGAACACCAGTTATTGCCAGACACTATGCTTACTGTGGGTGACACACAAAGGAAATTACAAAACCTGCCCTCTCTTCAGCCTTCGCCAACCCGCAGTGCCTGCACCACCGCTTAGAGCTGCTGAGCACACATGTGGACACAGGCTTCTGTGTCACCAGCACTGCCTACAGCTCTCAGAGCATCCTGCCATGATTAGATGCCCCAGTTCATACATTACTCCAGCAAAAGCACTCCATCACTGTTAATTTACTTTTTAGAAGAATTCTGTTTTCACTTCTGTAATACTTTTTATTAATTACCACATTTAAGAGCTGCATCTAACTTAGGCATCTCTGATAAGTATATAATATTGTATTAACTGATGGATGATTTTCATCAATTAATGAAATCCCCCCTCAACACAAGCAATTCCTAAGGACTACCAAAATTAGATAATCTTGAGACTAGAAATTACGATTAAAACGAGGCTATTTTAAGGATTAAAATCTATATTGCAGTCTGATGCATGGGACGTTCTCATGAGTAGCAATGTTGAAATACAGGTACACCAAAACAGGCGGCTGCAAACCACAATGAGTTCTTTTATACCAAGGAATGTAATTCTTGATTCTAAAACAAATTTTAGGTTTTTAAGATGAATGTTAACACACTTATAAAGAATCACACCAAAATCATACTCTTTGTTCTTGTTCTAAAATATGGTGCCCTCCAAAGACTTATCAGGGCCTGACCTGCCCACACACAGAGGAAGCAAAGTCCTTTGCCTCCCCCCCAGCATTTAGTCATGGAAGTTCTTCCACGATAAAATAATCAGTGTGATAAAAAAAATTAAAATAAAAAACAAACAAACAAACAAAAAACAGTGTGGGTAGACTATCCAGGTCCTGTGGGTGTAATAAAGACAGGAGGCCCACGAGGTATCTTCTTCTCCAGCTCATATCATCACTCAGGAGCCCAACTGTGCACCTCTAAACATTAAGTCTGCTTTTACAGAACACCGCGGACAAGAGGTGACACGTGGTTCCAGCAAAGCTGCATGGCATGAGGCAGACCTTTCGTTCTTCCCTTCTTCCCGTGAACGCATCAGCAGCCTTAAGCAGGTGGCACATTGTTCCTTGATAGGACATTATCTGTTTAGAGGTTGCACAAGCTGCTGTCAGCTGTCAGTCAGCAGATGAGCTGGAGTGCCCCGAGAGTGCCCCCTCCCTCCACGCACCTCCCCCAGACAGTGATAAATGATCCAGCCTAGCGCTCAGTTGAGCCTGCCCAGCCCCAGACCTCCTGGCAATCTGTTCAGAACAACAACCAGCCTCTCCTCCAGTGGCCGCTCAGCATTATGAAGCTGGCCTGCTGCAGGGGAAGGTCAGGTGTGTTGACTTTCTTGCTGTTTTTTCATGAAAAGGAATTCTGACTTTATTTCTTCATGGAAACTCCAAATCAAAAATGGAACATGGACCGATCTTGTTAGAGATCGTATGGCAAACTTGTCTGGGTTCTCTTTTTACATTAGAAATAAAGAGATAGCTAAATTATGTGACTTTGAGGAGAAAGAAAGAGGAATCATTACAGGTGTTGATTTTGCTCACGCTGGCTGGCCACCATTAAAAATAACAGGCTTCCAATATATGAAATTGTTGTCTGTTTTGGGGGCTCAGAAGAAGACAAAAGCATCTAAGGGGAATAAAATATTGGTAATGAGAACATTAACCTGGAACATTAACAGGGCTCATCACAGATTAGCTTCCACAATGGAAGTTTTGCTCATGTACAAACATTTTATAAAAAGACCAGCACTGGCTCAGCGCCTGTGGTTCAATGGGCTAAGGTGCCAGCCACATACACCTGAGCTGGCGGGTTCGAATCCAGCCCAGGCCCGCCAAACAATGACAGCTGCAACCAAAAAATGGCCGGGCATTGTGGCAGGCGCCTGTAGTCCCAGTTACTTGGGAGGCAGAGGCAGGAGACTCGCTGGAGCCCAGGAATTAGAGGTTGCTGTGAGCTGTGATGCCTCAGCACTCTATCTGGGGTGACAGCTTGAGGCTCTGTCTCAAAAAAAAAAAACAAAAAAAAACAGACCAGCACCAATGTTTTGCACTAAATAATCTACACTGTGGAACAGCATGCACCTTTATAAAGAATGAGGTAAGTCCGTGGTTACAGATAGAGAGCTATAATATCCACAGGATACACTATAAATGGCGAGTGCGGGATCAGACTGCAGGAGAATGTGCAGAACATCCTACGATGTTTAAAAAAGTAACTCTTGCTGCTTTTTGAGCTTTGTTCTCTGACGTATTACTTTTTCAAAAACAGAAATTAAAAAAGATTTTAAATGTCCCCAGTCATTGCTACCTTGACGAATACTCACATGCCCGGAAGCCTCTTCCCAGGGCACAGGCCCCGCTGACATGCGGGAGAGGTGGTGGCCTTGGGCAAGCAGCCATGAGCTCTGGCCAGCCTGGTATTCAAATGCCATCAGTCCCAGGGCAAATGTCAAAGCAGTGCCATTTGCATCATAAGGCAGCTAAACTGCAACCCTACTTTGAAATTCCAAGTAATTTAGAGTCCCTACCAGGCCCCCAGATAGAGATCTCAGTCTGTTCCTCTCTAAGACTGATCTGCTGTCCCCAGAGTGAGGGGTTAACTCTTCTCTTTCTAAGAGGATCAGCTATTCCAAATCTTAGAATTAACAGATTATTTACTCAAAAATAAGAGATGTTTCTGGATGTACCTTTTTTTTTTAATTTTAGAGGAGAGAAAGAGAAGGAGATGAAGACTAAAATACCAGCATTTTACCTTTCTGGTCCGATTTGAATTCTTTCTGTTCCTCTTGCTTCTCACCCTTCCTTCTTCTCTCTCCTTGTTCTTCCAGAACAAAAGCTAAGGATATTTTACAATCTATTTTAGGTGTTCACCATTTCTAATTCTAACAGCAGCTGAAATATTTTATATTTCCCTTTTTTAAAAAATCATGTTTTTACTATGAAGTCTTCAATTGATTTTCAATATGTCAGTGGAATTCTTTTTTTTTTTTAATTCAACTCTTACTAGAGACATAGTACATGTAAATCAGCTGCTCTAAAAATTCCTTCCAAGGACCTGTCACTCTGAGATAGCAGGCTGGGTCTCATGGCTAATTAAGAGAAGTTAGATAACCCAGTACACACTCATGTTAAAAATAATGAACAAAATCTTCAACTCTGGTTCTACAAATGACACGGAAAGGCACTTCCGGATGTTTTCCATACTCATCTTTCTACGAAACAGGGATATAAAACACAACAGCATAACTCAGGGAAGGTCAGCGGAGATGGAGGTGGCGCTTCTGGGTGCCTGAAGGGACACTTCGCAAAGGGACAAAGGTGAGAGACGGCAGTGTCAGTTATGCCTGGTCATCTTCCTCAAATACAAGCTCAAGCAAATACTTAGATATTAAAACATGGGCTGATTCCTGGATGGATTCTCTAATGACCAACAGGAACACTGCTGGATAAAATGAGAATCATGTCTGAAAACATCACTCCTCGGAGAGCAAAGGCAAGCAGGCTTGTGCAGAACCCACCCGGGGCCTGAATGGTACCTCTGGTGGGCAGGAAGGCCATCCGGCTTCCGTAACCATGTGGGCTGTAGCAGGTCTAAGGCCAGCCGAAAAGGCTTCTCACGTGCTATATCTGAATGAGTGTTTTTGGAAGCTCCTGATTGAGACCGTAGAATTCTAGAAATGAAGGAGTCGGCTGTAACCAGCATTCCTCAGCTATAAAGGGACTTCAGCATAGGCCCTGCAGAAAATCTGATTTTGAGTAGAATTATGTCTTAATAGGTCTGCTGAACTCTTAGTGCTAAGAGTAAATTAAGCAAAAATAAATAAATAAAAGAGTAAATTAATCTCTTTTCTGTCACTTTTTCTTCTCAAAAGGCTGATAGCTCAAAATGAGAAGGTTTCGAGGGAGGACCTAATGTAACATAAGCAGCCCCCAACTTAAAAAATGAGTCCCATTTGTCAAGCATGTGTATGAGACGGACATCTGAGATAATAGAATGACATTGAACCACTTTACCACAAACATGCTATTACTAATGGCATTAGTAGGCCCACAAAGGCCTACACAAGACACAATCAGTCTCAAATATAGCTCTTTCCCAAGATTTTGACCACTATTTATGGAATACAATTTCAATTGAGAAAACATATTCTGATTTACCCTACAACACACCTTTTCACAGTGGTCAAGCTATGAGGGCTGAGGGTAATAGCCTGACTGCACCCAGAAAATCTCCACATTGTACCAGTCATCACTGTGAAACAGTTTTCCTCCCAAGGAGAAAAGGAAACCCCTTGTTGCACAATAACCATTTGCAAGGTAAATTCTAAGTTCAGAGGTTTAATTTCATATTAGAAAATAGAGCTGAGTTGTTCTAGGTCTGGGCCTGGGTCTCCCACAACACTAAACCCAAGGTGGTAACTGGGCTGTAGTTTCATCTGAAGGCTCAGTGGGGGAGGGTCTGCTCTTAACATCATCTTGGTAGGAACAGTAAACTTGAGAGCAGACCATCCCCCAGTTCTACATATATAGCCACAAATTCTCAGATACTCCTAGGTCAGCTTAATTCCTTTCCCCTTGAGTGTGGCCTAGACTTAGTGATTCACTTTCTATAGAACACAACACAACAGGACAGACAGGAGGTCAATTCTGAGAGTAGATTAGAGACTTGCTACTTCTATATTAGATGCTCTCTGTTCTCTCTTGGATAGCTTTCTGCAGGGAAACCGGTTGCCCTATTGAGAGATAGCCCTGTGAAGAGACCCATGTGGCAAGACACAGAGGCCTGACAACAGCCATGTGATCGAACCTCGGAAAATGCAATGCCTAGTTTGCCGCCTTCTGAGGGAACCCAATCCTGGGACACCCAGCTGAGCCATGCCCAGATTCCCAACCCAAGAAAACTATGGGATAACAAATTATTATTGTCTTAACCTGAATTTTGGAATAATTAATTACAAAGCAATAGAAAATCAGTGCACTAATATGTTTTAGTAAAAAGAAAATAATAGAATTCGTTTGCAAAGCAAAACTGATAACATAAGCCAGGAAAATCAAACCACCTTTTATAAAGCTAATTTCCACAGGAAAAATATATTTCGAGTCTGATTTACAAATCAACCCCTGGAACATGACCCATTTCTAAGTTGGAGACTATCTCTAAGTAATTTATTTTCTCCACAAACTTTGCTCCCTAGTGTGCTGGCTTTGCTAAAACAGGAATTTCTGAACCACTAAAGTCTGGGGATGGTATGTAAAATATCAAAGTAGGGCTTTTAGCACTTTCGCAATAATTCTGGCAATTCTTATTCATTTGCATTATCCAGGGGATTGTTAGCTGCTTTTCCTGCTGTTTTGTTTGGGGAAGTTATATCTCTGCCTCACAGGGCTTACAAAAACAATGAAGAAAAATGTTTTCCCAAAATTCCCAGGAAGGCCAAATTTAAATTCATGCCAAAGGCCTAACTGCAATGGGGGAAATACTCTGTATTTCGGCAAAGTTTTGTTTGGTTCATTGGTTGCTTAGGTGAGTTTGGGGGCTTTTTGCTTTGACTAGCTATATGTGAAAAGGTGGTTGTGCTGTTTCTATTCACAGTGATACCTGTAAAAACGGTAGTTTTTCTCCCTTTACTGTGAGAATAAAAATAACATCTAAAAATTAGAATTATTACTGATATTAAGCTAGGTTATTTATCAGCCTAGATACTTCGGCAGCAGCCTAAGGTCATAGTACCTCTATTATATGCAGCAAAAGAAAAGGATCCTACCCTGTGATCACAGTAGCTTAAGAAATTCTAAATAAGCTAAAGGCCATGAAACTCTGGGAGACGAAAGCCAGAATGGACCATTTCGGTGATGCTGGAACCCTTTTTGTGGTGTATTGATTGCTGCACCTTATTTCTTGCAGAAACAGCATTCACCATACTCTGGTTTTCCTCTCCCTCATTTTGGGTACATCTCAGGCAAAAAACACGTAAGAGGATGGGAGGAAGGAGAAAAGTACCAGTTGAACACACATTAATGTCTCCTACTCTTTTTGAAAATGAAGACAAAACCACAGGTCACAAAAGTCTCAGCTCAGATAACACTGACAAGAAATTCTTGTATGGGACTCTGGGTCCCACCAGGAGACAGAAACCACCTGGTAGGCTAAAGGTAAAGTCTAACGTAAAGAATACTAACCATTAATGACAGGGCTGAAGGAGCGCACCCAAGGAAGACACAGCTGCTGAGAAAGTGTGGGGGAGTTACTAGAAAGCAGTGAAGTTTGCTGGTTTGTCCAGGCTGGAGACACGGGGTGAGCATCAGCTGCCCCCTGGAACACAGATGGCCAGAAACCAGCCCTGACAGGGGCAGGAGGCCTTCAGAGCATATGCACAAGCATCTCAGAGGCTCTGCTTCCCTGGAGAGGGCTGAGGAAAAGTTACCACCAGGCTGTGAGGTCATAGCGTGATTGTATCCCGGGCCCACGGCAGGGGCAGGCTCACACCAGAAATGATGGAGAGACTTCCTCCAGCAACACCCCCCACCCCCCCCGCCCCCAGGGTTATCTATGGAGAATGCTCACTGTCTGCTCATGTTAAATGAGAAATACCAAAGAAATTCCTATATTTATCACAGAGCTTATACAGAAAGGTGTATTTGGAGCTGAGAGGCAACAAATTACTGACACGCCTCAAAAGATACAAATTACCAAACCAGTGGCACAAAAAAATAGGAAACCTGAAATAGAAAACTTCAGGCTCACATATTTTCACTGAGAAATTTAAATACATCCAAGAAAGAGATAATACCAAGCCTACATAAACTCCTTTAAAAAGTAAAAGAGAGAACTTTTCCCATCTCATCTTATAAAACCCACATTACCCTGATGTCAGAACCAAAGATACAATAAATCTCCACAGCCAAATCTCCTTTATGGACATAGACATAAAAATCCTTTAATAGGCTCGGCGCCTGTGGCTCAACGGGCTAAGGCGCCAGCCACGTACACTTGAGCTGGCGGATTCAAATCCAGCCCGGGTCCGCCAAACAACAATGACGGCTGCAACCAAAAAATGGCCGGGCGTTGTGGCAGGCACCTGTAGTCCCAGCTACTTGGGAGGCAGAGGCAGGAGACTTGCTTGAGCCCAGGAATTGGAGGTTGCTGTGAGCTGTGATACCACAGCACTCTGTCCAAGGTGACAGCTTGAGGCTCTGCCT
>CAUYON010144610.1:0-12706 GCA_963573935.1 Arctocebus calabarensis
AGAATGTGTTCCAGCTCCATCCATGTAAATATGAAAGAGGTAAAGTCTCCATCTTTCTTTAAGGCTGCATAATATTCCATGGTATACATGTACCACAATTTATTTATTTATTATTTATTTTTATTTTTTTAAATAATTTTATTGAATCATAATTATGTACATTGGTGCAATCATAGGGCATGATTCATATACTACAATTTATTAATCCATTCGTGAATTGATGGGCACTTGAGCTTCTTCCATGACTTAGCAATTTTGAATTGGGCTGCAATAAACAATCTGGTACAGATATCTTTGTTGTAATGTGATTTTTAGTCCTCTGGGTATATACCAAGTTAAGGAATTATAGAGTCGAATGGCAAGTCTATTTTTAGATCTCTGAGTGTTCTCCAAACATTTTCCCAAAAGGGATGTATTAGTTTGCATTCCCACCAGCAATGTTTTAAAATTTATTTTCCAAAGTAAAGCACCTTTTAGAAAAATAAATGTAATAGTTCATCTCTCTCATTGTTAAGAAGGCTAAGGCTTTTTTTTTTTCTTCTAAGTTAAACTTTTGTAAACATTTAAAGACATCAAGGTCACTGGCAAGTTTAACTTAAACATGGAACATAATTTCTTCCCCATAATACATCACAGGAGACATCACTCACCCCACTCTGTCACACCCAATGCAATGAGACCACAAAATATTCAAACCTGATATGTGAGTATGTGTGGATGTATTTCTTTATATCTTAAGGAAACAAACATCCAGTTCTCTATGGAGCACACCTAAATGGGTTGACATTCTTTTAGTTGCCTGGACACAGTGCGTCAACATCCCCTTGTTTTGCACAAACCTTTGCCCCGGCACTTCTATTCTCCTCTCCAACCTCACCCTCCACTAAGTGACTTCTCATTCCTTAACTTGAACTTAAAAGGAAGCCTCCCTAACCTCCCAGATTAGATCAGGCCCCTTTGTTGAATGTCCTCATGACAAATCTGCACCTTTCCTTTGTGGGGTTTTGCCTGGGAATTTGATTGATGCCTGTTCTGTGTAGAGAGCAAGCCACACGTGGGTGGAAGCTGTACCTGTCGTGCTCACGATTATGATCTCTTTTAAGATGAATAAGCAGTTTGGACGCCAGGTCTGCCAGGTCCTGAGGATGCAGAAAAGAGCACGAAAGAACAGTTTAAGCAAAAGGTGTCATGTCAGGTCCCCTGGATTTCTAGGTCAGTAGGGGCCAGGAATGGGGCAGGTGTCAAGTAGGCCCGGTGTTGGGTAGAAAAGCTCCTCTGAGGAGGAAAGTCCTATACCGGCAGACTTAAGAAAGAGGCCAGTGTGCAGGAGGCTGGGAGGAGAGGTTCCTTTGAGCTCAGGCAGCGAGGATTGGAATCATTTGGTACAAATGGGGCTCATGCCGCCTGAGAAACCTCAGTCTACTTCAAACACACACACACACACCCACACACAAAATAAAAAGAGTGGACTGAAAGGTGCAGCAGTGTTCTCAAGACCAGGGTGGAATCTAATGCATGAACCAGGAAGAAAGGAGGAGGAAGACATTTCCTGGGGGTGGGCAGCCTGAGTAGGAGGGAGGCTGGGCTGTGGGCTCCCTGCCGGCGCTCCCTGCCGGCGCCTGTGGCTCGGCCACTCAGGCCCTGGAGAGAAAGCTACCATGGCCAAGTGTACGGGAGAATCTAATTCCCCTGGTGATCAGCAGGGTAGGGTTTGTGGGAGATGAAAATGAGGATTTCCTGCTCCTTTCCATTTACTGAACTCGTAGCTTATGCCGGGAATCACTGCGGCCCATTATCATGGCCTCACGATTGGACAGGCCAAGTCATAGGGTGGAGCCCCTGTCCCTTTTAGAGACAGGAAATCTGCTGCTCAGAGAGTGAAGAATTGATTATCCTTGAAGTTGGGATACAATGAAATAATTGACAAGTATCATTACATAAGGAGCAAGCTGAAGTACTGGGGCACACACGCGGTGCACAAGGCTTTACCACAGCCTTGTCCCTCAATGGCTGGGTGACTGGGAAGGGTGTCCCTTAGCCCCAGGCTGGGCCCCCATTCGTGAGCAGCCATCACAGGTACGCAGGTGTTTGCTTGAGAGGCCTTGCCTGCGTTGATCAACCTTGACATTCACCAGCCTCAAAGTCGTTTGGAAAAGAACGACACTTGACTCCAACCCAGAACACATAGATTCAAGAGTGGAACTATGCAGAAACCTGTGAGCAGTCCCATTTTGCTTAAGAAAAAGCCACAGGGAGAGATGACACATGCCCGACTGGGCGAGCACAAGCAGTTAGGGAGTCCCTGCTGCCACTGACAGGCAGCCTCCAGCCTTCAGCCTCAGCCTTACCTGGCTGAGGGTAAGACTGACCCGGGATTTCACGTGGTGGACCCCAGAGACAAGGGCTGTTTGGTTTACGGTGACAACCTCAGTCTCTAGCTCAGTGTTTACTGGAAAAATACAACAACTTCCGACATATGTACACATTTTTTAGTAGCTACCTTTAAAAAAGTAAAAATAAATGAGTGACATTAATATTTATCATGCATTTTATTTAATCTAATCTATTCAATGTATTATAATTTCAACATATGATCAGCCTTAAGAGACAAATACTTTGTTCTTCTGGCAGCCCCTCATTGGACTCTGGCGTGTGGTTTGAATGTACAGTTCATCTCAATTTAGGAAGCTGTGTTTCAAGTGCTGGTGAGATGGGTGACTTTGCACTGGAGAGTATAGCTCCCAGTGAACAAGTCCTGACACCTGCCCCACCTCCACTTCTTGTTACCACAGCAAGGATAAGAACAGTCAGGGTTCAATCCGTGTGGGTGGTATCATAGCTGCAACACAATATAAATACAGCCAAAACACAGGGCAGAAGTGCGAGGGAGAGACGCCACCCACCATCGCCTGCCACCCAGAATCTACTGGTGCAAAGAAACAGGGAGTGTGGACTTTGCTTCACCCGTGTGGGGCCGTGGCCCTGTTCTTAAAGGCAGGTGATGGAGAAAAGATAACCATTGTCTCCTCTGTACCCTGGCCTGACATATATTAATCCAGTATTTGTATGTTCACACTCATCCCTTCTCGGCACAAATGATCTAGTTATTTTTCTTATTTATTTTTAATCTTTTCGTCTTTTGAGCCTTTTAAAGGGCTGCTTAGGTAATACAGCTTCTGGGAATAATGTATAAGGAATGAGTCAGTCACAGAATGAGTGAGCAGATGTGTGAATAGTAGCGTAAGCTCCCGGAATCTTTTTCTTAAAGTTTTTTTTTTTAGGTTAATATGAGGGTAATACGATTGGGTTACATTGTTTGCATCTGACGAGTAAAGTCCAAAGTCTGAGTTGTAATTTAGTCCTTCCCCCAGGAAGTGTACCATATCCCCCAACATTGTACTCAATAGTTTGGAACTTACTGAACCCTCTCCCACTATTTTTAGTGTTTTATTTATTTATTTATTTATTTATTTATTTAATTATATTTTTGTGCCCTGCGGGCCTGTAGTTGTTAATCTACTATTACTTTCAGATTAGTGCTGAATACATGGGAGCTTACTTTTTCCCAGGGAGTCTTTTTATTTTATATTGGTTTGATTCGAGTAATTGTATCATTCTCATTCCGTTGTGTATAGAAGTGATGGTTTATTTTCAAGCTCTGGTTTCTTCTAGAGCTCTTTAAACATTCCATCAGTCTTGAAGTTCATTTGTGTGGTACCTTGAGTAACTCAAAGCAGGCAGCCAATTATAGGAGCTCTTATCTCCAAAGTGCCCTGACATTGGCTATTTCACGCTGGGTTCTGCGCAGGCCCAGTGCACACAGGCAGCACGCTAGCTGGTAGGTACTTCCGAAGCAGTAGGTCTTCAATGTGCAAGGTTTGTGGCTTAATGTATAGATCACGTCTCTTTCATGTCCTTCAATATAGACTGAAGTAATTATATTTATACAAAAATCTCTAGGAACCCATTTTTAACAAAAGAAATTCCGTTTGGCAGCTTGCACTGCCACTGGAACGCATATGATGATAAAGAGACTCAGACGATAAAGAGATCTCAGGGCCTAAAGTCACATTGAAGAAGGAAGCCTTTCTCACTGAGCTCAAGAGAAAATCCTCTAACAGCGATCGCAGGTTACATTTGAGGAACCCATCCGTGGTCTGACAGTCTCACGATCCTTAAATAATGACAGGCAGAGAAATTTATTTCATTTTCCGTCGTCTGGACTCCATATTCTAATTGAATGTCTGTTCTAAGAAATATGCTGTAAATGTTAACAAGAAGGGCTGCAGCCCTGGAAAGAGCTGACCCAGAGCTGCCCCTATTTCCTGCAGGCCTCTGCTTTCCGCTCTTGTCTGCTTTGATGTGGGTTTTGGCATCAAGAACTGCAGCTAGAATAACTGGGAAATGCTCACACCAAAAGCCAGTGGAAGAATTTGTTTTCTGAGTTGAACTTAGATGAATGAAATTCCCATTTAGAAATTTTTTTTTCTGTAGGTGTTATTATTTATTCGTCTTAAAATACTTTAAGAGAACTTTTCCAATTGCATGCTAATTTCACAGTTTAAAACTGAAAGCCACCTCTAGCATTCATGTCTGGGTTGGCTTTATTTTATTTGGATTGAATTTCCAACCCAGGGAAGACCTGAGTCCTCAAGTGGTGCCCAATGTGAGCCATGCTGGTGAGGATGACATGGATGATGATGGTAAGGACGGGAACGTTTTTTGGCCACTTGACTAGCCCCGTGCGCAAATCAGAGCACTGAATCCCCATAGACGGTGAGGCAGGGGCCATCACTAGTTTCTCATAAAATGCAGAGAAGCTTAGAAAAGATGAAATATGTCCGACCATCTTTCACCACTCATAAGGGGCCCAGAAAAATTTAAACCCAAGGCCCATAATAAAATTATGTTTAATTGTCTAGTTTCCTATGTACACATTTATAAAAAAATAGGTATTTTGTCCCCGATTCAATATTAGTCTGCCTGTTACGAAGATGTTTCTTCCAGAAGTACATTTATTTTTAGTGTTTTATTTATTAGACCGACATATATCGACCACCTACAATATCATGAGGCCTATAATCCCAAACTTTAATCCCTCTCTCTCTGAGAGTTCTTCATTTACACGCACCAGTTCCATGTGGGTTTCCTTTCCCAGTGAGCATTGCATATTCTAAACCTGCACCATTCTATAACACATGTCTTGATCTTCTCTCCTTTAATTTTTTCTGCACATGTACTTTTTCCTCAATGATTCTTATGCACAAAACCTTAATCGATAATATTCAATGCCTCCTCACTCCTTATTACAAAAATATACAATTTTTTTCTCCTAAGATCCAAGGTTCTTAAATAATTTTTCATCAAGTTAGATCATGCAGAATCTTAAGTAAGTCTGAATAGTGAAAGACCGACAATTCTATAATTAGAAAATCCTGGATCTTTTATCTACATTTCTGTCCAACTGAAAGGCACACAGACTTTGAAGACCCAGACTCCCGTGAAGGACGTTATATGTAATGAGAATTTATATGTTAGCCGAATGTGTCTCAGGCGTTCTGAGCCGGTTAAAGTCTTATAAACAAAAGCAAATGTGGTAAAGATGAAAAAGAAAGATTTTTCCTTGTTTGTTGTATGATGTCTGGAATTCAGGACTCGGGGATTTGGCATTTGGGTGGTCAGATACTTGTCTGTGGCCCTCTTGAGATCTTTAGGGTGCTCTAGGTGCTGCTGTGTGGCACAGGTGTGGCCTGCCTTGCTGACCGATGGCACTGCCCTCACCCTACTGCCGTTCCCAGGGAAGTGCTGGCCACCTTTCAGTTCCACCAGGGACCTGGCAGCTGGTAATGCACCAGCCACTCCCAGTGAGTGCTCGGAGGGAAATACTAGCTGAGAAGCCAAGACCAATCTCCATCCTTTTCAGCACCACACTGTTCTCACAGCACACATTTGGAAGCCCAGAATTTGGCTGCATTGGGAAACAGAGACCAGCTTTCCTTTTCGGGAGAAATACCTGGGAGACTGTCTCCCTCTACTCAAAATACGAGAATCTAAAAACTTCAGGTCTAGAGAAAGAAAACCTCCTCTCCTCCTTACTTTAGGGATTTTCCCCTTTTAGATCTCTGTCCAAACCCCACACTTTTCCCTAGGATTCAGAGAAAGTTCTGCTGCACCCCTGGGGTGTTCTCTTGTTTCAGTCTCCAGGTGTAGTAGCACAAGCACACTCAGAGGACATCGTGGATACTTCATGGTGAAGTTTCACAGGGAGGAGATTTGCTCTTCCATGCTACTTTTTCTTTCTTTCTTTTTTTTTAGAGACAGAGTCTCACTTTGTCACCCTTGGTAGAGTGCTGTAGTGTCACAGTTCACAGCAACCTCCAGCTCTTGAGCTTAGATGATTCTCCTGCCTCAGCCTCCCAAGTAGCTGGAACTACAGGTGCGCGCCACAACTCCCGGCTATTTTTTGTTGCAGTTTGCCCGGGGCCAGGTTTGAACCCGCCACCCTCAGTATATGAGGCTGGCGCCCTACTCACTAAGCTACAGGTGCCCCCCCCATGCTACTTTTTTCTTATCCCTGCTCCCAATATTCTGTGGCTTAAGGCTGTTGAGTGAATGTTTGTGCCCCCACCCCCAGAATTTATGCACTGAAGCCCTGACCCCTGATGCAGTGGTGTCTGGAGGTGAGGACCTTGAAGGAAGATTAGGAGGTGGCTCAGGAGGTGCAGCCCCAAGATGCCCTGATGGGGTTAGCTGGCTTATAAGAAGAGAGGATACCAATGTGCTCTCTCTCTTTCTCTCTCCTTTTCTCTTTCTCTTTCTCTTCCATGTGAGGACAGAGCCAGGAGTTTGCATGCAAACCAGGATGAAAACCCTTAAGAACAACCCTGATCTTGGGCTTTCAGTCTCCACAAATGGCTGCTGTTTAAACCACCCATGCTGTGATATTTGTTACAAGTAGCCCAGCCTCACTAAGACACCTACTGAAATAATCTTGGGGAAAAAAATTTCAGGGACTTTCCAGTGTAAAAACATTTAGAAACACAACAATTTCTAAAGGGAAGCAAGCTGCAGAGCTACAACTCTGCTTTTAAGGGGAACTACCATTGCATTGTACAAGGGCTTAGATCTCAGAATCACAAAAGGTCAAGCTCTCTTTTTTTCCAGTTTGGCTTGTGTCTTGCTTTTGCATAACCAGAGGTCATGATTGCTTATTCGTAGAAAGCAGAGTACAGATCTCAATCTGCAACAGTATCTGGAACCTGAAGAAACGGTTTTTCTGAGATTTCTAACTCCAAGTGCTCCTCGTATCAGAGACCAAGCTCAAAAACGTGATGGATGTTTCCTCCATGAAGAGAACCCGAGAAGGAATTTGACCATGCGTGTGTACCAGGGATGGTATTGCTCAGAGCCAGGACTCTTCCGCCCCCAGCATGTGCTGCCTGAGCCCTCCTCCTCTAGGTGTTCCCTATCTTAGAGCTCCAGAGCTTGCTTTGGGATTTCACAGGAAAGTGCGTGGTCCTACTCATTGAGCCCCCCAAGTCAGAGTGCTTGGCTGCTAGAGCGTGGCCCAGAGGAGGGTGTCTGGGGAGCCTACCTCAGACGTGCAAGCTTGGCAGTTCCTGCAGCAACAGTAGAACCTGCGGTGGGAGGATGAGGCGGGTGTGGGCCATGGCTGGGGACCGTCCTTGCAGGTGTGCTAGTGCCCCTGGAAGTATGAGGGACTGTGCTGCCACCTGCATCACGTCTAAGAAGTCGAGATTTATCCCCTCTGGTCTGAGACACTGACTTTGCCACCTACTAAATTTTCACATATGTACATTTCTATTTCTAGACTTCTGCTCATAGGCCTTTTCATGTGTGAATGTTAATCTGTTTAAATGCTCATCTTTATATTATTTTTTTTCTATCTGATAATCTTTTATAATTCTCTTTTGGTTTTCAAAATTCTGTATCTTCTGGCTTTGTTTCTCTTAATTAAGTTGAGAATGAGTTTGTCATTTTTGTTGTTGTTACTGAGAGCCTGTTGGTATGTTAAATATGACAATTAAGCTGGATAGAACTGACCTTTTCATGATGTGGGAGCTCTTCTCAAGAATATCAGACATTACTTTTAACAGAAACAAGACTACAGTCATATTGATAGGCATTGCACATTTCTTTTTGAGTTAATGCCTATGCATTTCACTTCTTTATGGCTGTTTTCAATGAGGTTTTTTTTCCTGTGGATATTTAGAATGAGACTGGGAAAATTTGCGTACCAGTTCCCTGCATAATTAAACTGTCAAAAAACTGGCTTGTAACCATTGTACGTTTACTTATGTCATTCTACAGAATATTTTAATAATTATTCCAGTTTACTTTATTTGCAATAAGCATTTACATAGGACCTACTATATCCTAGGGCAGGCGTCATCAAACTTTTTAAACAGGGGTCCAATTCACTGTCCCTCAGACCGTTGGAGGGCCGGACTATAGTATAGAGAAAAAAAAAAAAACTATGAACAAATTCCTATGCACACTGCACATATCTTATTTTTAAAGTAAAAAACCAAAATGGGAACAAATACAATTCACACCAACTCATGTGGCCTGTGGGCCATAGTTTGAGGACCCCTGTCAAAGGCATTGTTCAGGCAGTTTAAAAATATTAAACCATTGAATACTAACTGCAGGTCCATGGGATAAATACTATTATTTTCCCTCATTTTTCCCCCACTGATCTTTAGAAACTGGCCACTGTCACACACTGGTGAACTTCAAGTGGAGATCAAATCAAAGCTGTATGTCACAGAGTCTATGCTAGTAATTATAGCACTATTGAGTCATTTAATTTCAAGTGAAATTACAACCAAAATAATTTTTTTTCTGTCTTAAAGAATGAGTCAATGTAAATTTTATAAGTTAACTTGAAAATGTTGATGAAATGTGACAAATAATCAGGGTTGTATATTTCAAATACCAGAACTTCTGCCAACCCCAGGACAGCGTGGACAGAGTGTGCTTTAGGTCAGCACGCTCCAACCTCGGGTCGTCATGTGGCTTTGCCCACCAAGGATGCTGAAACCTACAATCTTCAGTACATCTCAAGAACATCTCAAGAAATTGGCCTATTTTAAGTAATCATAGGACTTTAAAAAGTTCTGAAGTTCTAAGTCCTGTAGTTTCTCAATAATTTTCCAAACGTGGTTTATTCAGGGCACAGGTTCTGCACAGGGAAACTGACATCATTAATGTCACATTGCATGGGACTCCCTTGATGACGTTTCTTTTTCCTTTAGTTAATTTATTGTATCTATTTATGGATAACAGGGCCAGGACAAGAGGCAAATTAAGGCATGTCTCTGTTTAGTCTAGTTTAGACAAGGGGCTATCATGCTTCACCCTTCCCTCCCCTCGTCTTCTCTTCTCTTACCGCCACCCTTTCCTGGGAGTTTAGAACATCCTTAAACAGCTTTAAACATGTTTAGATATTTTTATTTTTTTTAAATAAATTTCAGAATATTGTGTGGGTACAAATAGTTAGATTCCATAGTTTGTATTTGAAGGTTAAAGTTTGATTTGTAGCTGTGTCCCACACCCAGGTAGTGTGCCATATAACTAAACAATGTGCCCTTTAGATTGGAATTTACCCAATTCGCTTCCTGCCATACCCCCACTTGAATTTCATGGAATTTTTCTCATAGGTGTTAATCTAATATTAGCAATTTAGTACTGGGTACGTGTGATGTTTGTTTTTCCATTCTTGTGATATTTCACTTCGGAGAATGGTCTCCAATTCCATCCAGGTTGCAGCAAAATATACATGATATCCATTTTTTTTAATAGATGAAAAATAGTCCATGGTATCTGTATATCACAATTAATTAATCCTTTCCTGTGTTGAAGGGCACTTTGGTTGTTGCTACAGCTTTACAATTGTGAATTGTGCTGCTGTGAATTCCAGTGCAAGAGTCTTTAAAAAAAATTTTTTTTTATTAAGTCATAAACATGTAAATCATGTATACTTTGATGCCTTTATGGGGTACAATGTGCTGACGTTATATACAAAACCAAGCTAGTTAATATAGCCTCATCTCATTTACTTAATTATTGTGTTAAGACACATATACTCTACACTTAATAGATTTGATATGTACCCTTGCAAAATGAACCATAGGAATGGTCCCACTGTTTATTCTCCTTCCATCAAATCTCCCCCTTCCCTTCAGATCCCTCTCCTCTTCCCTCCTTCATTTTGGGTTATAGAAATTTTTTCCCGTTGGGTAAATACCTTGTAAAGGGATTAGAGGATGAAATGGTAGGTTTACTTTTAGCTCTTTGATGTTTACTGCTTGCTATAGAGGCTGTACCAGTCTGTAGTCCCAACAAAAGTGCATGTGTTCCTTTCCCTCTGAATCTACACCAGGATCTGTTTTGGTATTTTATGATGCAAGGCATTCTCTCTTGGGTTAGGTGATGCTACATATTTCAGTGTGGCTTTGATGTGCATTTTTATGATGATTAGAGATGGTAAGCATCTTTTCATCTGTTCATTGGCCATTAGCCTATCTTCCTGAGAAAATTTCTTGTTCATATCCCTTGCTACTTTTTGGTTTGAATTTTTTCTTGTTGACTTGCTTGGGTTCTTTGTAGATCATGTTTATCAGTCTTTTGTCAGATTAGTAGCATGCAGATATCTTCTCCCATTCTATAGGTTGTCTTTTCACGTTGTTGATTGTGTCCTATGCTGTGCAGAAACTCTTAACTCGATGAAATACCATTCATTTTTGTTGTTTTTACAATTGCCAGTGGAATCTTCTTTATAAATTCTTTCTCTATAATAAGATTAAGAGTTTTCCCCATACTTTCTTCTAGATTTTTTATAGTTTTATATATAAAAGATTTAAATATATAAAGATTTAAAGCTTTTATCCATTGAAAATTAACTTTTTTAAGTGGTGACAAGGGTGATCCAATTTCAATCTTTTACATGTGGCTAATTGGTTTGCTCTACACTCTTCCTTCCTTCTTTTCTCTCTCTTTCTCTCTCTCTCCCTTCCTTCCTTCCTTCCTTTCTTCCTTCCTTCCTTCCTTCCTTCCTTCCTTCCTTCCTTCCTTCCTTCCTTCCTTCTTTCTTTCTTTCTTTCTTTCTTTCTTTCTTTCTTTCTTTCTTTCTTTCTTTCTTTCTTTCTTTCTTTCTTTCTTTCTTTCTTTTTTTTGACAGATTCTTACTCTGCTGCCCTGGGTAGAGTGTCATGGTATCATATCTCATAGCAACCTCAAACTCTTGGGCTTGAGCAATATTCTTGCCTTAGCCTCCCAAGTAGTTGGGACTGCAGGTGTGTACCACTATACTGAACCAGTTTTTGTATTTTTAGTAGAGACACTGTCTTGCTCTTGCCCAGGCTGGTCTTGGACTCCTGAGCTCAAGCAATCCACCCACAAGCAATCCACCCTCAAGCAGCCTCCCAGGGTGCTAGGATGACAGGCATGAGCCACTGTGCCTGACCTTTCAGGACTATTTTTGCACACACCTTTCTCATTCCAAGTTTTTAGTTAGGATTTTTATAACTATTTCTCTATTGATATTTAATTGGTCTGCTATGTTTCTCAGGGTCTGCCAATGATATTGATGTACAATTTGATGAATTTTTGCAATGTTTTCATCTGTTCTGCTTGTTACTGGCTTCCCTGACCTCTTTTCATCAGTGACACTTTCTCTCCCCTCCAAAAAACATTTAATCCACTTATATATTGCTGTTTTCTTCATAGAATTATCCCAATAAACTTGGACTAATATGTCCCTGGTTTCACTTCCACCCTTGCCAAGTATAACAAGAAATGTAATGGTTGTTTTTTGCTCTAATTCAAAGTCTGACGTTCTCTTGACAGCACACAAAAACACATGGTAACAATAATGAACACTGCTCAGCAAGATACTGCCACACTTTGACATGAAAACAACTATAAGACACTGATATACTAAGGTTATGAAATCTTACCAAGTTGTTCGTACAGTGCTCCCGATCTAAGAGTACAGTGGCCAGTTCACAAATTTGTCAGACCTCATAGGCTCCATTACAAGACAAACTTAGTATACCTCATTTGTTATTTTCAAATTGTAATGAACAGTGTGATGCAGCACCCAGATGCTGGGAAGACTGCTTGAAGAAAGGCCTCACCCCATCAGCTGCCTTCAGTTTTGCCTCAACTGAAGTGAATGACCTCTCCAAGTCCATGGTCTCTTCTCAGGGCTGCCTGCATCAACATGGGCCTGCACAGGTCTGAAAACTCCTTCCCCTTCACCTCCCATCTTCCTTGCTGCTATTTGGAACATCAGAACAGCTCTGAAGGGTCATCCCATGTTTATAGCAAGCGGTCTGCCAATGCTTCTGTTGAGACCCCATTGTAGTTTAACTCTTTCTTCTATCCAGTCTGCTTTCCTCTCCTGCCTTCCACAGGTGTTAACCTCCTTATCAAATCTCCTGAGTGACACTGCCTATCTCAGAGTCTCCTTCCTGGACAAAACAACTAGCTACCAAAACAGAATAGAAAATTAAATGTGCTCAAAATGTGTTCCTTTCTCAAATGCTCACCATCCTTAATCATCAGAGAAATGCAAATCAAAACTACTTTGAGATATCACCTAACTCCAGTAAGATTAGCCCACATAACAAAATCCCAAAACCAGAGATGTTGGCATGGATGTGGAGAAAAGGGAACACTT
>CAUYON010144612.1:0-43602 GCA_963573935.1 Arctocebus calabarensis
TGAAGCATAGCCAAAAGAGTTCTCTTTTTGTACTTTACAGCTACATTTAGGTATGACTATTTCAGTAATGCAAACACACCTTTATAAATGTGGGAGTATTCTCCATCATCAGGGAGACAACAATTTCCACATGTATAGGTAATAAGAAAGTTCTTTTAGCAAAGGGTTCCCTTCATCATCATGAAAAGATGAAAGCACGTTATGAATTTATTTGGTGATCAGTATTTACCTGTGTCATGCCAGCATCTTGGTGCTCCTCTTGCCAACTTATGTATGGCAGAAAATCCACATCTTCTTTGGCAATAAGTTCAGACACATTTGGCCCATTAGGAGAAGGTGACTCATTATCATCCTGTATTGAATCACAATTGGGTTAAATCAAAACAGACTTTAATTGATTATTACATATTCTAAAGCCTATTGATGTTGATTTGGGTATGTTTGCCTGTAAGACTTTGAATCCTGTGTTCTAGGAAGTCTCTGGGTTGAGTGGCTTCATATTTAAGGAATGCTCCTTCATGCCCGGTGCTGGGTTAAGTGCTTTACCTGTATTTTCTCCTTAAATGTATAAAGCAGAAAGGGCTTCTTAGAGAGGAAGGGAAACCCAGGTCTTTCTTTTTTAAGGACGAGATAAATATAGGATAAGAAGTGCCAAAAACTTATCAAAATTGTAGTGTATCTTTAAAATACACACGTAGCTAATAATAATTACAACATTTAAAATGATAACACAGGCTGGGCAAGGTGGCTTATGCCTGTATCCTAGCACTCTGGGAGGCTGAAGTGGGTGAACTGCTCACTGAATTCCTGAGAGTTCAAGACCAGCTTGAGCAAGAGCGAGATCTGATCTCTGCTAAAAATAGAAAAACTAACTGGGTGTCCTGGCAGGCACCTATAGTCTCAGCTACAGGAGCCTAATGTAAGAGTATTGCTTGAGCTCAGGAGTTTGAGGTTGCTTTGAGCTGTGACACTGCCACCTGGTAGTCTGGAGCAAAAAAGTGAGACTCTTTCTCAAAAAAAAAAAAAAAAAAAAAAAAAAGAAACTAAGGTAAACTAAAATAAAATGATAATACATACAATTAATTTAGAAACATCATCCTGGCTCAGCGCCTGTGGCTCAACAGGCTAAGGTGCCAGCCAAGTACACCTGAGCTGGTGGGTTTGAATCCAGCCCGGGCCCACCAAACAACAATGATGGCTGCAACCAAAAAGTGGCCGGGCATTGTGGCGGGTGCACTTGGGAGGCAGAGGCAAGAGACTCGCTTGAGCCCAGGAATTGGAGGTTGCTGACAGCTTGAGGCTCTGTCTCAAAAAAAAAAAAAAAGAAAGAAAAAAGAAACATCATCCTAAGTCCCAACATCAAGGCCTTCTGAACATGGGAAGTGCTGACCCGCAGGGCCTCCTGGCCTCTGTATCCCATGTCATGGGTATTGTCATTAACCATCTGAACAAGACTGACTTTCTTAATCTGGAAAAGTAAATGAAATAATTTAACCATGAATTAGAACAATACATACCCTTTTCTCAACTGCCACAAAGCTTGTGAATTGTGTTATGAGAAAGTTTTCTTTACTGAGCTTAATAATCACAGATTTCAACATGTGTTTCTTCATCTAAAATGGAATAAAACAAATTAAATCACATTCTGTTTTATTTCTATTTACCTATGTACGACCAATTAAAAATCATCTGAAAAGATGTTTTTCTATGATACTAAGTCATTTTATAATTAGTTTTTCAAACTAAATATTGAGTTTAGGATCTTCTTTATATATCTTAAACAGAACTACACGTTTCCTACAAAATTGGATCACATGACATAGCTAAGTCGTTAAAAAGAAAAGGAAGGCTAGGCACCTGTAGCTCAGTGGTTAGGACACCGGCCACGTGCACCAGGGCTGGTGGATTTGAACCCAGCCTGGGCCTGCTAAACAAGCAAACAAAAACATAGCCGGGTGTTGTGGTGAGTGCCTGTGGTCCCAGCTACTAGGGAGGCTAAAGCACGAAAATTGCTTAAGCCCAAGAGTTTGAGGTTGCTGTGAGCTATGATGCCACTGTACTTTACAAGGGAGAAATAGTGAAACTCTGTCTCACAAAAAAAAAAAAAAAAAGGAATTCTTAATTATATAGCTCTCTGTAGCTCAGAACAAACTCTCATATGCAGTGAGCTTCCTCATTCTTTTATAGTCTGTGGCTCCCATTTTAGAGCTGAGGATTTGGAGAGTGAGTGACTTGTGCAAAGGCTGCTAATCCCATGCAGTCAATGCACTCAAGGAGAACAGTGAAGGCACCAGGCTATTTATCACCAAATGTGTGTGTCTGTGAGGGTATCCCGGACTCTTCTCGGCACAGTGACACCTTCTTCCGGGGATGGCATTGAGGACCCAACCTCAGTTAAGACCTCTTTCTGAAGGGTAAAGCATCATAGAATTCTCATGAAACCCTGACATCCCTTCTTTTATTAATTCATTCAACAAACATTTATTGTGCATCCCAAGCCCTGGGCACAGATGTCACAGATACCAGTGATGAATGCCCCTGACACTCATCTAGCTGGCCTCACTTTACATATCAAGAGATAAATCAATTTAAGAGTGATCCAGAATAATGCATAATAGTTTTTACTTTAGAAAGAACAAATCTGGCTTGGCGCCTGTGGCTCTGGCTAAGGCGCCAAGCCACATACACCTGAGCTGGCGGTTTCGAATCCAGCCCGGGCCCGCCAAACAACAATGCCAGCTGCAACCAAAAAATGGCCGGGCGTTGTGGCAGGTGCCTGTAGTGCCAGCTACCTGGGAGGCAGAGGCAAGAGACTCGCTTGAGCCCAGGAATTGGAGGTTGCTGTGAGCTGTGATGCCATAGCCCTCTATCCAGGGTGACAGCTTGAGGCTTTGTCTCAAAAAAAAAAGAAAAGAAAAAAAAAGAAAGAACAAACCTCATGACTGGTTTCATCTTCGTGAAGAATGCCATCTTCATAATCTCTGATTAGAGCACGTGCTGTCAACTTGTGAATCATCTGTGTTTAAGCAACAAAGAAAAAAAAAGATTCAAATGGTTTCTAAATAAAGACTTGCATAGAACATAATTTTAAAAACTGAAGTATAACTCCATGCAGTAAAAGTCATCCTTTTACTGGTACCAACTATGCTGTTTTGTTTTGTTTGTTTTTTTCTTTTGAAACAGAGTCTCACTTTGTCACCCTGAGTCCCGTGGCGTCACAGCTCACAGCAACCACCAACTCTTGGGCTTAAGCAATTCTCTTGCCTCAGACTCCCAAGTACCTGGGACTACACGTGCTCGCTACAACACCCGGCAATTTTTTTATTGTAGTTGTCATTGTTGTTTGGCAGGCCTGGGCTGGGTTCAAACACACCAGCTCTGGTGTATGTGGCTAGCGCTCTAGCCACTGAGCTACAGGCACCAAGCCGCAACTATGTGTTTTTACATTTTTTTCTAATTAAAAAAAAATTTTTTTTGAGACAGAATCTCATTCTGTCACTCTCGGTAGAGTGCTATGGCATCACAGCTCACAGCTGTGAGAAATTGGATTTGAGCAATCCTTTTGCCTCAGTTTCCCAAATAGCTTGGACTACAGGTGCCTGGCACAACTCCTGGCAAGTTTTATAGACAGGGTCTTACTCTTGCTCAGGCTGGTTTCGAACTTCTGATCTCAAGCAATCCACCTTCCTTGGCCTCCCAGACTGCTAGGATTATAGGCATGAGTCACTGCACCTGGCTAAAAATATTTTTATTTTAACTTTTTCCAACTGAGTGTTTTAGTAAAAAAAATTCACTTAAAATGTACACAGTTTCGCTCGGCGCCTGTAGCACAGTGGTTATGGTGGCGGCCACATACACCCAGGCTGACAGATTTGAACCTGGTCTAGACCAGCTAAACAACAATGACAACTGCAACAAAAAATAGCCAGGCATTGTGGCAGGCACTTGTAGTCCTAGCTACCTGGGAGCCTGAGGCAACAGAACTGCTCAAACCTAAGAGTTTGAGGTTGCTGTGAGCTGTGATGCTACAGCACTCTACCCAGGGCAACATAGTGAGACTCTCTCTCTCTCAAAAAAAAAAAAAAGGGCTCAGCGCCTGTGGTACACCTGAGCAGGTGGGTTCGAATCCAGCCTGGGCCTGCCAAACAACAATGATGGCTACAAACAAAAAATGGCCAGGCGTTGTGGTGGGTGCCTGTATTCCCAGCTACTTGGGAGGCAGAGGCAAGAGACTCGCTTGAGCCCAGGAATTGGAGGTTGCTGTGAGCTGTGATGTCACAGCGCTCTATCCAGGATGACAGCTTGAGGCTCTGTCTCAAAAAAAAAAAAAAAAGGTGGCGCCTGTGGCTCAAAGGACTAGGCGCCAGCCTCATATGCCGGAGGTGGTGAGTTCAAACCCAGCCCTGGCCAAAACTCCAAAAAAAAAAAAAAAAAAAAAAAGTATATAGTTTGACAAGTGTTAATGAACATATACAGCTGGATGACCAGTGAAGTGGAGATACAGAAAATTCCCATCACCCCAAAAAGTCCCCTCATGCCTCTTTGCAGTTACCCCCAGCCCTGGCAACATCTCATCTATTGTCTGTCCCTGGAGTCTTGCCTTTTCTATAAAAGACCATTTTGCCAATTCAATTTATACTTAATCTTAGCCAAAAGGCCGAGAGGCAACTGCCAATTCAATTTACTTCACGAATTCAAAACTGCTCTGCCCTAGGATGAACTGGCTTGGTGCTGGACACCACCCATCTATGAGGTCTGCGCTCTGCATGGTGGGACCTCATGAATACCACAAGGAATTCCTTTGCAAATGATTAAAAAATGGAACTGATCTGCAATAATCCCACCTCTTACAATTTTGTCATTGACAACGCCATGGTTCATAGAGGAAGAACAACCATGAAGATTATGATTTTATGGAATATGACCTCTTCTCTGGTAAAATCCTTTACTTTATTTCCTCCAGATCTGATTTTTAAGGCAATATACAGCTTCTTTTAAGTCCTATACATAAGTCATTGGTAAGTAGTAAGTCAATCATATTGACTTAGTTCCAAGAGTAAGCTACATTTTATTTAAAAAAAAACTACCAGTAATGTCTGGGAAATGATTTATGTGGTTATGCAAATAGTCTGAATAACAAACTGGCACATGTAGGTTAGTAGTTTTCAAGGTTAAACTACAGTGGATTCAAAAGCAAATACTGCAAATTTGTGGTAGTAATTTGTGACATTGTGATATGTGGGAAACCAAAATATGCTGCCTCAAAACGTATTTCCTTGGCACATCTCGAGATGGCTATTCAGTGGGGCTGCAGATGCAGGAACAGCTTTGCAAGGCTGTCCTGTAGGGAGAATTGAGTCTCAGTGATGTAAGAAGGAGATGCAAACAGGCTTTCTCCGAGACCTTATGATCTGCCTCTTCCCAATCTAGCTAGGAAAGATAAACTTACAGGAAAAGAAGGCTAAAATCTGACGCTCTGAAGATATGACAGAGAAACTGTCATGACAGACTGCCTTCTGTTCTTTCTGAGGGCTGTTGCCTGGCAGATTTCATCTTTATAACAAGACAGCCTTTACTCACCCTGTTGTCCTTCCCACCCTTCCCACAAACCACCTCCCTTTCCTCATGGGTGCCAGAATCCTGTCTTTTCCATCATCTACTTTTAGTCTCACTGACTCCTGTGCAGATAAATACATTTGCATGCTTTTCTCCTGTTAATCTGTCTATTGTCAGTTTATTTTATAGACTCAAATAATGAATGTTCAGAGGTGAAGTTTGAATTTTCCTACAGATATAATAAGAAATATCCCTGTGTGTCATCTGTAACAAGCCCCTATCAAACACACCTGAGTTTATGTCAACAAGGTGACTTTGGGAAAGTCCCCAGGGTGTGGACTGGTTGTAGAGAAACCAACCATGAGATGAGAGGCTTGGAACTCTCAACCCCACCCCCAAGCTCCAGGGAAGGGAGAGTTAATCACCAAAGGCCAAGGATTTAATTAATTAGGCCTTTGTAATGAAGCCTACGTTAAAAACTCCAACTGAAGGACTTCAGGGAGCTTCTGGTTGGCATCCACATGCCAGGTGGGTAGTGGTACCCCAGCTCCACACAGGACAGAATCTCCTGTGCTTAGGCCTCTTTTAGACCTTACCTGGATGTTCATTTGTACCCTTTATAATGACCTTTGTAATATATCAGTAATAGAAAACTATTGTCCTGAGTTCTCTGAGTTGTTATAACAAAATTTATTATATCTGATGTCCACTCAGACCCTCAAGTCTTCAAGTAAGAAACTGCCACATGAGAGACTAAAGGAAAGCGTCCCCATTTGTACAGATTCCCACATCCAAATTGTGTGTTGAAATGTCAACACAAGAAAACAACAACTTAGGAAGTGCATGGACAGTATATACAGAAATTTAAAGCCTTAACTTTCAAACAATAGCCCCTAGTTTAAGTTTTGAGTCTTACAGTTCCTGTTGTCTTCTGAAGCTCAGTAGTTGACACCATTGTATGAAATTCTTTCTCTTGAATTAGTGCACACAGAGTTGCCTGAAACGGGGGGGAAAATTAATCCCTCATTAGCTTTTCTACTCCACAATGGCTTGGTTAGTTTAATAGCAATTATTTCAGTGATTTCCTCTCCCATTTCCATGGGAGTTAGAAGCCCTCCCCTCCCTGCTTTGGCCTTGGCTAACCATCTGCTTGGCCTTGGCTAACCACCACCTATGTTCTCCTAACATCTACCAGTAAGAAGGAGAAGGAAGAGAAAAGGGAAAATAAAGTCATTAGCAAAATAGATTGATGTATTGATCTTCCAATAGGGTAACAGACTGTGTGTGCCTTCCTACCTGCATACAATGAGGAATAAACCCATAGACAAGGAGTCGGTCGCTGTGGAACAAGGATGGCACCTGGGCTGGGGCCTGCAGTGGCTCCAGTGCATCTGCACTAAGTTGCTGCCATTTAACGGAGACAGAATGACAACTGGGAGAATGCAACCTGGTCATCTGGTCTTCTATCTATTTATAAAAAAGCAATAGTTTCTCTTTCAGTATTATATCCATAAAAGTTACTTAACACAAAACAAAGTTTATATTATCTCCTTTGGGGATTTGGTAGCTCTTTGATTTCTTTCCTCCTTTTTGCTACAGGGTACTTTTCCAAAAGATTTTAAATAGAATTTTTCTTTCTTTCTTTCTTTTTTTTTTTTTTTTTGTAGAGACAGTCTCACTTTGTCGCCCTCGGTAGAGTGCCGCGGGGTCACACAGCTCACAGCAACCTCCAGGTCCTGGGCTCAGGTGATTCTCTTGCCTCAGCCTCCCAAGCAGCTGGGACCACAGGTGCCTGCCACAACACCCGGCTATTTTTTTGTTGCAGTTCGGCCGGGGCCGGGTTTGAACCTGCCACCCTAGGTATATGAGGTCAGCACCCTACCAACTGAGCCACAGGCGGTGCCCTTAAATAGAATTTTTAATAATACAATTATAACATCATTTAAATTTACAAAGCATCCAATATATAACTTTGTTATGAGTAGATTCCAGTTATAAAAATTAATTCTACAAAGGATTTTAATAGACATTTCCCCAAAGAAGATATACAACTAGCCAATAAGCATGTGAAAAGATGCTCATCATTACTAGTTATCAGGGAACTGAAAATCAAAACTACAATGATGTATAACATTGCAAATATTAGGATGGTTATTATTAAAAAAAAAAACAACCCCACAAAATAATGGATATTGGTGAGCATGTGAAGAAACTGGAAGCCTTGTGCTGGTGGGAATGTAAAATGGAGCTGCTGTGGAAGATGGTATGGTGGTTCCTCAAAAAACTAAACACAGAATGAATGACCAGCAATCAATCTGACTTCAGGCATATATTCAAAATAATTGAAAGTGGGGCCTGAAACAGATGTTTGTGCACTCACGTTCACAGCAGCATTATCACAACACCCCAAAGGTAGAAATAACCCAGATGTCCCTCAATGGCCAATGGATGAATGAAAAAAAACACAATGTGGAACATAGATACAATCAATGGTCTATTTGGCCTTAAAAAGGAAGGAAATTCTGACACATGCTACAACACAGATGAACTTTGAATACATTATGCCAAGTTACACAGGGCAGTCATAAAAAAACAAATGCTATATGATTCTATTTATTTGAAGCATGGAGAGTAGTCAGATTTGGACAAAAAGTAGAACAGATGTTAGCAGGGGCTGGGAGGAGTGAAATGGAGAGGTACTATACCATAGAGATAGAGTTTCTATTTGGGATGATGAAAATATTTGGAAAGAGACAGTGGTGATGGCCGTACAACACTGTGAAGGTTTTTTTTTTTTTTTTTTTTGAGACAGAGCCTCAAGCTGTCACCCTGGATAGAGTGCTGTGGCATCACAGCTCACAGCAACCTCCAATTCCTGGGCTCAAGCGAGTCTCTTGCCTCTGCCTCCCAAGTAACTGGGACAACAGATACCCACCACAACGCCTGGCCATTTTTTGGTTGCAGCCGTCATTTTTGTTTGGCGGGCTGGGTTGGATTTGAACTCATCAGCTCGGGTGTACGTGGCTGGCACCTTAGCCCATTGAGCCACAGGCGCCAAGCCCACTGTGAATGTTTAATGCTATGGCACTCAAATATATACTTAAAATGGTCAATTTTATGTATATTTTATTATAAAAAATTAATCCCAACAACACATGTATATACTTCATTAAAAAATCATGACGTGGGCTTGGCGCCTGTGGCTCAGCGGGCTAGGGCGCCAGCCACGTACACCTGAGCTGGCGGGTTCGAATCCAGCCCCCAGACCCGCCAAACAACAATGACGGCTGCAACCCAAAAAATGGCCAGGCGTTGTGGCGGGCGCCTGTAGTCCCAGCTACTTGGGAGGCGGAGGCAAGAGACTCGCTTGAGCCCAGGAATTAGAGGTTGCTGTGAGCTGTGATGCCATAGCGCTCTATCCAGGGTGACAGCTTGAGGCTCTGTCTCAAAAAAAAAAAAAAAATCATAACGTGGCTGGGCGTGGTGGCTCATGCCTATAGTCCCAGCACTGTGGGAGGCCGAGGCTGGTGGATTTCCTGTGCTCTGAGAGTTCAAGACCAACATAAGCCTCAGTGAGTCAGAATAAAAGACCCTGTCTCTACTAACGGAAAAGAAGACCACCGAGCGTTGTGGCGGGTGCCTGTAATCCCAGCTACTTGGGAGGCAATTGGACAAGAGAATCGCTAAAGGAAGAAAGGACAAAAAAAAAAAAAAAACCCCAAAACAAAAAAACTAAGAAGAGTTAAAGCCAGCTGAAATTAAAAGCAAAATTTTAAAAACCGCAAAAAAAAAAAAAAAAAAAAGTTCATGACGCTTTATAAGGTAGAAATCAAATTTTAAATATTAGCTAGGAGAATGACTCAATCAAGTACATATTTGCTATGTTCCTGCTAGGTGCCACCATTTGTGGCAGGGGCTCAGAGCTTTCATGGCTTTTGTCTCTTTATAGTTCCCCTGTCCATTTGAGAACACACAGAAGTTATTATCACTTAGATTTGTAAGAAAATAGTTTTTTCACATGTATACATAAAATTAGACATGTTTTTAAAAATCCTACCTGTTTTTTCCACCTATGTTTGGATTTTGTATTAAAATATTCAAATACTCCGGCACCACACTGGGACAAAGTCCTTAAGACATGACGATTTGCTGTAGAACTGACCACATTTCATATGAGTTAATATTCAAGACGTTTTAGAAACATTTTTTGAAGTACATGTTAACAAATCTGAGAAAGTATAAATCTAAATAGGAGAGACACATTACTTGAAGAAAAATTTACTTGTTTGTAGTTAAGGTTAAAGAGATTAAATGAAAACAGTAGGAATCCTCTAAAGATTTGTCTAATTTAAGTTCCCACATGTCCAAGAACTTATCTTTATCTTTCACAATAGTTTTTTCAAAATTCTTGACCTCTATTTTACCAAAGGGATTAGATAGATGGTTCTTACAAAAAATAAACCCAGAAGGTATCAGAATGCTAATAAAGATATCAACCTACTTTCAATAAATATCAAAGTTACTTGAATCTGATCCTAAAGGCCAAGAACTGGCAAAAGAGTTAAAAATTTGCCTCTTAAAATTTGATACATATCTACATAGTAAAAGGTATCAAGAAGTAACTCACTCTAGTAAAGAACATCTTGTATATTTTCACGCTAAGTGTCCTATTATGTTCCTTTCAACAATAATTCTACAACTTTTAAGAACTCCTTTCTTAGAGGGGTTCCTCTGGATATTAAAGAAATGATCAATTATTTTTCAGAGAAAGAACTTATGAAATTGTTTCTGAAATTTATTTTAGCCTATTAATGAACTAAATTTTTATGATCATAACATTGACTAGAAAATTCTTGAGGCGAGGCTTATTTGTATTTTGTAAATCAGTCAGCTAGTAAGTCTGGTTGGAATTTTTCAGTCCTTATACTAGGATGAAGGCAGAAAGAACTGTGCATTCTTGGAGTCCTCAGGCTCTCCAACTGCCCACCCAGTTGGATTCACTATCACAGCCCCTTATTTCCTCCCAGGCTCTTGGGAAAACCCCATCTCTGTCCCAGACCATGAGTGAGGAAGGAGGAATGAAAAGAGTGGAAAAAAGAAGGCCTGAGCAGGTGCTGGCTCCTGCAGCAGGGAGAGGTGGTACCACTGTCGCCTGCGTCCACACCCTCAAGTCCCAACAGGAACCCTCCTGGGGGAGGCGCACCAGCTGAATAGTTTCCTGTTGGTGTGTGATGACCCATTAGACCCCCAATAAGGACTATAGAATGTAGAGCTGGGACTGAGGGGGGGCAGAAGGAATGAGACCTTGGGGCAGACAGGTGTGGCCTGGGGTATACTAGCGAGGGGCGCTGGGGTCTTCTGCTCCAGATCTCATCTCGGGTAGGACAAGGACAGCACAGGCTGGGCCTGGCCCCACCAGTGTGTTGATGGAGGCTCCTCTGTGCTGTGCCTCAGAGTAGAGACACCTGGTGACCACCTGCTATGGTGTCCCCATGGAGGAAATGCAGGAGGAATAGCCCCTTCATGGGGTGTGCTCCTTACATGCATGCCACACGCCTTAGTGCAAGCAAAGGCCTACCTTTAATTGGGGATGGGGAAATTCCAACAATCCAGGGGTTTGGCCCTCTGGGAAAGATTCTACTCACACTACAGAGTTTGAGAGTGCAAATGCTCAGGCAGACAGAAAAGAGGTGTGAGGAGGAAGCCACCTGGAGGGGCGCAAGACCACAGCCCCAGCCCTAGTCCAGGTTGCTCAGGGAAGGCTGGAAATTTGGGTCTTTATGTAAAATAATAGCATCTGACACTGACGTGGAGCTTGTTGTGTGTCAGCTCTGTTTTGAGCACTTTCTATGCATGAGCTCACTTATCCTCACACCCTGATGAGGCAGGTGTTTGTGCTATCATCTTCTTTTCTCAGGTGAGAGGTCGAACCACTTGTCCAAGGTCTCAGCTAATGAGTAGCCCATGTGGGTGTGAGACCCAGGCATCTGGCCTGGAGCCCAGATCCCAGAGACTCGCCCTCTAGCAGCTACACTTTATGTGTGTCTAGGCAAATAGACCTCCCTACAGGCCATCTTTTCACCCAAGCCTTGAACAATGGCCAGCTGTCTGGGACTCACCCAATACCGCAGGTGAACAACCTGGTGTGAGGAAGGCTTCTCTTTACAAGCTGCAATGTCAGCCTCTCATTCTGGAGATGCCCATCAGACACAAGAAGAATGTTCCGTGACCCTTGGGAAGGGTACAATAAACCTAAATAACGGAGCGTTTTCCAGAAGTCTGTGTTCCCCATGGTAGGTGTGGCAGACTGGAGGAAATGAAGTGAAAGATTATGTGTTGCTTTTTTAGATAAATTCATCATTTGTTATAATCATTTAAATCTCCCAAAGAGGGTTTAAAGAACATATCATTTTCCTGTAATTATACATTTGTGGAATAGTTCATTTCACGTCACTATAATATCATCACTTGGCACTTATTTGACTTTTTACAGTTTCCAGAGAACTATTATATCCATATGATATCTCATCAGAGCACCACAAGCTCTGCCAGCCTGGACAAAGTGGCTGGTCATTCTAGTCATTCTAAGCTTACTCTAATTTTTTTTTTTGAGACAATGGCTCATTCTGTCACCCCTGGGTAGAGTGCTCACAGTAACTTCAAACTCTTGGGCTTAGGTGATCCACCAGTAACTGGGACTACAGGATAATTTTTCTACTTTTAGTTGCGACAGGGTCTCCCTCCAGCTGGTCTCCAACTCCTAACTCAAGCAATCTACCTGCCTCAGCCTCCCAGAGTGCTGGGATTATAGCCATTTGGCTCTAATTTAAGAGAAAGAAAAGAAAGGACAGATGAGAATTTTCTAAAGTCGTTAACATTAGTTCAGAACCATGGTGATATTTTTTGATTCTACTCTTTATAATTTCTATTTTTCCCTTAATGAATTCATACCACTTTTATTAATAAAATAAAGAAACCACCAACATACAAACACTGAAGGACCCGGGGTGCTCTGATGGAGGCCTCAGGGGAGTACCATCCAGAGGCTCTGGATGGTACCACGAAAGTGTGATTGGAAAAAAGACCCAGAAGCCCAAGGAAGGCTTGTGTACTCACCATAATGAACTCTGTTGGCACGTCACTGCTTGTGATGTACTTAGGATATGAAAATAACTCCTTGTAACCTGTGTGATTAGATTGACATGAGATGCTAGCTCAAATATTCACTGGCTTGACACTCCTACAACAAACAATAATTCTACTTCATCCCACTGCCATGGTAAAGAATGCTACATATTTATGTGCATGCCTTCCTTTCTAGAAAACCATGTTTGAAAACTTTACCCTATAAGAAATTCACCACAGTATCCCCCTAAATAACAATTGTAGAGCAATCAAACTGTGCACTTTCCTACACAAAATGCTGAGTGAAATTCCATGTTTAAGCCTCTGCTCCGCAGCAGATCACTGTGCGAAACAGGGTGCAGAGGCATCTCGACAGGATGGGCAGCTCAGCCCCAGCAGGGAACGGTCTCCATCCATGCCTCTTGCATTCCCTGTGCTTATTTGACTGCTGCCCTGGTCAGAAAGGAGCTGGCTCTCCTGCTCTCTGTTGGAAAGGAGCTAGGCATTCTGCTGGGTGGCACAGAACATGAGCAACAAGGGGACAGTGTTGTCCCAGCATCCACCTGCCTCAGCCTCCCCAGTAACTGGGACTACAGGCTAATTTTTCTACTTTTTCTACCTGAAGTACCGCCTTCTGGTACCTGAGATGTCCCTGGCCCTCCACTTGGAGGATGGCATTACTTACCTTCCAACAGTGCTGAACTGACATGCCCTAACACCATTTCTTACAGATTTCCTATAACCGTGCTGATTGCACATGTTCTCATCTTAGCTTTGGGACCCTCCTACTCAAAAGAGGGTCTGTGTTTAGTTCCGCTGATAATAATAACAATAGCAATATTTATATCTCACCTACTATGAAGGTGAGATTTGTTTACAATCCTTTCCATACATTAGGTCAATCCTCATAATAACACTACAAGTTAGGGACAATTATTGTTAGATAACCAATGAGGACACTGAGGAATCATAAATTCAAGTAGCACATCCAAGGTGACACAGATACATAGAACTTGTGAGAGCTATAGCTGGGTTCTGGACCTAGGGATCTAGCTCCAGAGTTCTTACTCACTTTAGCTTCGTATCAGGCAATCTCTCTCTCCAGAAGAGAAGTCTGGCACTGGCAGTCATCGCTTCTGCCAAAGTGTGTTCACACAGGGAGGAAGAACACACAGGACCAGAGCCAAACCCACTCACCTGTGCCAAACTGGATGATGTTTACTTTTTGCATCTCTCCTACCAATGATAGTGCATATAAAGCTATTTGCTTGGCTTGTGAGAATGTGACACCCTCCATGGAATTGGAACAGTCCAGACAAATAATCACTTCACTTTTGTCAGTGAGGCCAGGGAGGCTGACATCAAGGTTGGGTTGAAAGACAAGCATGCAAGCCTGAGGGAGAAAAAAGGTGTTGGATTGGAGCTTCTTATAACTTAAACTGAAAATGATCTACTTGTAAAATTCTAACTTTCTAATGAGGTGAACTAATGCTATAAAAACAAAATAAGACTCGTTCAACAATGAGATGGCCTTTTAGGAGTTCAAGTCAAAAGTGTCATGTTAGAGCTGTAATTTCTAACATATAAGATGTAACTCCCGGCTCGGCGCCTGTGGCTCAACGGGCTAAGGCGCCAGCCACATACACCTGAGCTGGCGGGTTCGAATCCAGCCCCCGGGCCCGCCAAACAACAATGATGGCTGCAACCAAAAAAATGGCCAGGCGTTGTGGTGGGCGCCTGTAGTCCCAGCTACTTGGGAGGCGGAGGCAGGAGACTCGCTTGAGCCCAGGAATTGGAGGTTGCTGTGAGCTGTGATGCCACAGCACTCTACCTAGGGCGACAGCTTGAGGCTCTGTCTCAAAAAATAAATAAATAAATAAACTTAGGGCTCGGCGCCTGTGGCTCAACGGGCTAAGGCGCCAGCCACATACACCTGAGCTGGCGGGTTCGAATCCAGCCCGGGCCCGCTGAACAACAATGACAGCTGCAACCAAAAAAAAAATGGCCGGGCGTTGTGGTGGGCGCCTGTGGTCCCAGCTACTTGGGAGGCGGAGGCAGGAGACTCGCTTGAGCCCAGGAGCTAGAGGTTGCTGTGATGCCACAGCACTCTACCCAGGGTGACAGCTTGAGGCTCTGTCTCAAAAATAAATAAATAAACGTAGTAGTTATTTTTTCCTTTTCTTTCTCTTTTTCTCTTCTTTCTTTTTTGCATTCTTGCTTATAAAAACACTAATTCTTAAAGACAATAGAAGGCCTCTGACCAGGAGGAGGAGCACATACAAGGAACTGTGGGAAAGAAAAGTACAAATATTAGTATTTCAGGATGTTTGCCTTCTACACCATAATCAAATAATTGTAAACACAGTGTGGTAAGGTCTGGAGTTAGGGCTGACAGAGTCCCCGGAGACCAATGGCTCTAGAGAACAAAGTAGCCAGTTCACCCGGCACATGGTAGGAGGGCACAGCCTGGAGGCCTGTGCAGAGGACAAGAAGCTTGAGCTGAGCCTGGAAAGGATGGGTAAGAATTTTCAGGGAGAAGGGTGTGGGGACAGCATCCTGGATAATGTCAACAGAACTGAAAGAACATGGACGGAAAATGGACAGCTAACCACATACCAAGCACTGTCTTAATAGGTACTTGAAAAATATTAATTAAATCATTACAACCACATTTTTTTTTTTAAGTCAGTCTTACTTTGTCGACCCTTGTTAGAGTACTGTTGTGTCATAGCTCATAGCAACCTCAGACTCCTGGGCTTAAGCAATTCTCTTGCCTCAGCCTCCCAAGCAACTAGGATTACAGGCACCTGCCACAATGCCTGGCTATTTTTAGAGACGAGGTCTCACTCTGGTTCAGATTGGCCTTGAACCTGTGAGTTCAGGCAATCCACCTGCCTCAGTCTCTGGATTTTTGTTTGTTTGTTTGTTCTGAGACAAGAGTCTCACTCTGTCTCCCTGGGTAGAGTGCCATGGCATTATCATAGCTCACAGCAACCTCCAACTCTAAGGCTTAAGCAATCCTCTTGCCTCAGCCTCCCAAGCAGCTGGGGCTACAGGCACCCACCACAAGCTTGGCTAACTTTTCTATTTTTAGTAGAAATAGTCTGGGCCAAATTTTTTAAAAGATAAAAGTAAGGCACAGACATATGAAGTTACTGGGCCAAGAATTCCTATCTGACAAGTGATTGAGCTGAGAGTCAAGCTGAGATGCTGGCTTCAGAAGCTCTAAGACTCACTCTATTCTCTGTCTTGAGACATTGAAAGTAGGTTCGTAAAGGCAGCTGGGGGATTCAGGTGAAGGACTGAGCAGGAGAAAGACCTCAGAATATTGTGCCCTCCATCTAAACTGAATCCTGACAGTGGTGGGAAGGGGGGAGGGGTCAGTAAAAACTTTAAGTTACGAGATACACAGAAGACAGAATGAGAAGGGTAACGGGTCTGAAGGGGCAGACCAGAGGGAGGGACCAATTAGGAGGCTGTGCTTAGGCCGGGCATGGTGGCTCATGCCTGTAATCCTAGCACTCTGGGAGGGCAAGGCGGACAGATTGCTTGAGCTCAGGAGTTCAAGACCCTGTCTCTACTAAAAATAGAAAAATTAGCTAGGTATCATGGCAGGCGCCTGTAGTCCCAGCTGCTCAGGAGGCTGAGGCAGGAGGATTGCTTGAGCTCAGGAGTTTGAGGTTGCTGTGAGCGATGACATCACAGTACTCAACTTAGAATGAGACTCTGTCTCAAAAAAAAGGGAGGGATACCAAAGGTAGCAGGTTCAAACCCAGCTTCAGCCTAACTGCAAAAATAGAAAAATAGCTGGGCGTTGTGGCAGCGCCTGTAGTCCCAGCTACTCGGGAGGCTGAGGCAAGAGAATCGCCTAAGCCCAAGAGTTGGAGGTTGCTGTGAGCTGTGTGACGCCATGGGCGTCAAAAGTGAGACTCTGTCTATACAAAAAAAAAGAGGCTATATGTAACAGACCGATGCTCAAGACTTGCCCTGAAGAGCAGTGGCACTTGGAAGGGGGGGGGAGGGGGAGGGAAGTCAGGAATGTTAAGTGGTCGGGATGGTGTGAAAGATGTCCACATCCTAATCCCCAGGACCTGTATTATCATTCTACATGACAATAGTGACTAAAGATCCTGAAATGAGGAGATTATTTTAGGTTATCTGCGGTCCCAAAGTGATCTGAGTGTGCAGGAGGGAGGCCATGTGAAGCCAGACGCAGAGAGTGAAGCGATGCAGCCACAAGCCAAGCACTGCCAGCAGCCTCTGGAAGCTGGAGGAGGCCAGGAACAGACTCTGCCCTCGAGTATCTGCAAGGAATTAGCCCTGCCTTGACTTTAGCCCCTGCAAAACTCACTCCCGAATCTTGACACCACAACTGTAAGACAATAACTGTGTGTTGTTTAAACCACAAAATCTGTGACTACAGTCAACCCTCAGTATATGCAGGGGATTAGTTCCAGCCCACCCCTCCCATATACACCAAAATCTGCACACACTTGAGTCCTGTAGTCTGCCCCACGGAAGCCGCATGTACAAAACTGGCCTTCTGTGTTCATGGGTTTCGAGTTCCATGAATAATGTATATTTGATCTGCACTCTGTTAATTAAAAAAAAAAAAAGCCTATGTATAAGGACTCATGCAGTTCAAACCCATGTTGTTTAAGAGTCACCTGTATTTGCTATCAGCAATAGGAAACTAAAAGAGAGGGCTAAGGAAAGGGAAGAGTCACAGAAAAGGCTGAGGATGACGGCCAAGATTTTTGCTTGGATGATGGGGCCGGTAGTGAGACTATTAGCCAGGACTGGGCAGAATGAGGAGGAAGCAGATGGAGAATGGTGGGACGGTGGTGTGGTCAGTCTTGGATATACTGAGTTTGAAGTGTCCATGGACACCCAGACGAGGGTTCAGAACCTAGGATAGAGCTTGGGAGCCACTGGTGTGCACAGGCTCCAGTCTGAGAACTGTTAGATTTTGTGGCCAGCAATAGGTTTTCCTTTTTAGCTCATCCTCTGTGACTTGGGGGCAAGGATCTCTACCAAGTGCAGCTTTTGGATACTAAAACTCCAGTCCTAGCACCCTTCTCATACCTTTACCTGTTTGACAGTGGCTAGAAGACTTATTCCAGATGGTAGAAGCCAAATTGACTCTTTAATGGAGGCACCCAGTACGTCCCCTCAGGTGGCACAGGCAGCCTTCACCTGCCAGGGCCTTCCTTGCAGGGCAGCCCAGGGCAAAAGTCCAAGCAGATCAGCTCCACGGACTTGCTTCTGGGTGAGCTCTGTTGGCTCCTAGAGAGCCAGACTATCCCACTGGTCCATTTGAAGATGGCTTTTAGTGTATAAACCAATTTAACTTGAGCTGTATCTATGGACAGCACCAGGGTGTTCCTAACAGGAACAGAAATATCTCAGCAGAGAGCCCCGTGAGTCAAATGAACATTTAACCACTAAATACAAAGTATATGGGGTAAGTCACATATCATTAAAAAAAGTTTAAAGGCCTGTTCATCCTGCAGAACAAGTGAGAGCTGAGCCTGGGAGCAGATGAGATCACTTGGGGAGGGCTTATGGCCTAGAAGGTGGAGTGGGAAAGCGAAACCAACTTCTATAGGGTGGGCAAAGAAAGGAAGGAAGGAAAGGAACCCAGGGCTGATACATATAGTAGGAGCTCAAAGGATGTTTGATAAATGAATTGATTTATATTTCATGTTCTGTAGAATAGTAAAAGGAAAGGAAGATAATAGGAAAAGGTGTCAATTTAAAAAAATACATTTATGTAAATAAATGTAACTTATTTCTGAATTATTTCCATCCTGAATTAAGTATGGAAGTGTGAAACTGGATTCTACGGCTTGGCGCCTGTGGCTTAACGGGCTAAGGCGCCAGCCACGTACACCTGAGCTGGCGGGTTCGAATCCAGCCCGGGCCGCCAAACAATGACGGTTGTAACCAAAAAATAGCCGGGCGTTGTGGCAGGCGCCTGTGGTCCCAGCTACTTGGGAGGCGGAGGCAGGAGACTTGCTTGAGCCCAGGAGTTGGAGGTTGCTGTGAGCTGTGATGCCACAGCTCTCTACCCAGGGTGACAGCTTGAGGCTCTGTCTCAAAACACAACAAAACAAACTGGATTCTACTCAGAAAGGGCTTAAAATGTAAGCAAAATGCATGTAATGTTATCTCAGGAAAATGATAGTCTGACCACTGAATAAATGCAGATGTAATCGCCCTTAGGCTAATCTTAAAGGCCCATAAAACCAGAAAAACCAAAAACAGGTAAGAAGTCCCAAGTCAGTGAGGCTGCCGAGTGAGGGCACCACCAGCCACAGATGACAGCAAGGTGGATACATGAGCATATACACCCTGGAACAAGAGTCCTTGTTCCAGGGCAAAAATGCAGGTGTTTTTTAGGAAAAGAAGGGTATCTCAGGAACCCAAGGAAGCAAGCTAGGCCTCAGGAGGGTCAGGAACTGGGAACTGGGAAGTCAACAGGAAACCTCTCTTTGTCTTTCTTCCTTGTCTGGGCTCCCCTCCCACGTCTGCCTCATTTCTCCTCTGCAGATCAGCCTTCTCTGTTTTGCTGTGCACCCATTCATACAATAAGTATTTGTGTGTATGCCCAAACTTGGCTGTTCTAATTCCATGTTCAAGTGTACCCCAGAGTCATCTTGAATAGCAGAGCTGGTAGGGGGGCTGAATAGTCATTCTTCTAAAGGGGGGCTAATAGTCATTCTTCTTATATTTCTGATCCCTTTTTCCACAGAAAGTTCATCTCTGTGTAAGTGAATGTGATACCATAAATTGGGGAGGGGATACCCTAAGGCAGAGAGATAGCTAACAGTGACCCATTCAAAACTTCAGATCTCCAGGCCCTGGTCTCATCCATAGCATCCTGTTAAATTTCTTCCTGCTTCCACATCCCACATCCTAGTTATGCTTTTACAGTCTATTGACAATATAGCAGCCAGGCTTATCTTTCTTTCTTTCTTTTTTTTTTTTTTTTTTGAAACAGACCCACAAGCTGTCACCCAGGATATAGTGCCTTAGCATCACAGCTTACAGCAACCTCCAATTCTTGGGCTCAAGCGAATCTCCTGCCTCTGCCTCCCAAGTAGCTGGGACTACAGGTGCCGGCCACAATGCCCGGCCATTTTTTGGTTGTAGCCGTCATTGTTGTTTGGCTGGCCTGGGCTGGATTCGAACCTGCCAGCTCAGGTATACGTGGCTGGCGCCTTAGCCGCTTGAGCCATAGGCGCCGAGCCTAGAATTTTCTTGTTTTTTACTGGCACATTTTTTTCTCTCTCTATTAGAATGTAAGAGATCTAGTCTCTTTCTTTTTTTTTTATTTGAGACAGTCTCACTATGTCACCCTTAGTAGAATGCTGTGATGTCACAGCTCACAGCAACCTCAAACTCCTGGGCTTAAGCAATTCTCTTGCCTCAGCCTGAGACTACTAGGACTACAGGCGCCTGCCACAATGCCTGGCTATTTATTTTTTGGGGGGGGATTGCAATTGTCATTGTTGTTCAGCTGGCTCAGGCTGGGTTCAAACCTGCCAGCGAACCAACCAGCCTCAGTGTATGTGGGTACTAAGCTGAGGTCTCTTTCTTTCTTTGATATTTTTCTCAGCAGCAGAACTGAGTCTGGCAGTTAGCAGATAATGGAAAACAGGAATAAATGGCTGAATAATCTGGGTTCAGTAGTATACCACTCTACAGAGTAAAAGCTTTGGAGCCACTGGGTTCACCAGCCACCACCACCCCCATCTGGGTAAATTTGTACACCGTTGTTTAGCTTACCTGTGTTTCAGTCTCGCCATGTGCAAAAAGGTGGTGGGGAATAGTATGGATTCTGTGGGGTTTTTTTTTTTTTTTTTGTAGAGACAGAGTCTCACTTTATCGCCCTAGGTAGAGTTGCCATGGTGTCACCCAGCTCACAGCAACCTCCAACTCCTGGGCTTAGGCAATTCTCTTGACTCAGCCTCCCGAGTTGCTGGGACTACAGGTGCCCGCCACAACACCTGGCTATTTTTTTGTTTTTGCAGTTCGGCCAGGGCCGGGTTTGAACCTGCCACCCTCAGTATATGGAGCTGGGGCCCTACTACTTGCTGAGCCACAGGCACCGCCAGATTCTGTAGTATTGTTATGAGGATTAAATAAATTCACATGTGTAAAGGGCTGAAGGCTCGGTGCCTGTGGCTCAACGGGCTAAGTCGCCAGCCACGTACACCTGAGCTGGCAGGTTCGAATCCAGCCTGGGCTCGCCAAACAACAATGATGGCTGCAACCAAAAAAAAAAAAAAAAAAAAAAAAAATGGCCAGGCATTGTGGCAGGCACCTGTAGTCCCAGCTACTTGGGAGGCGGAGGCAGGAGACTTGTTTGAGCCCAGGAATTGGAGGTTGCTGTGAGCTGTGATGCTATAACACTCTATCCGGTTGACAGCTTGAGGCTCTCTCTCTCTCAAAAAAAAAATAATAATAATAATAAAGGGCTTAAAAAGGGCTCACCATAGAGCAAGTGGCCAATGTGTCTTTACTCTTATTCTTAATTAATCACAGGTCATTCATTTTTTAATTCTTAAAATTCATCATTCATTGTTCTGCCCTTCATAACTCCTCTTTGGTCTTATTCTCACACTTTCATCAGCCTCCTGTGTTCTAGTTGACCATCTGAAGTTTGTTTTCTTTACTAAATTTATCTGTATTAAACCTGGCATTCACTGCTTCCATGCAGTTTTTAATTCCACAGCCATGTCTTTAATCGCCTAATCCTTCCTTATCCCAGATTATTCCATTTGAGGATTGCTGGTTTAAGTTAATTATGTACCACCTTGTAAAACCTACTGAAATATCAAGTACCACCTGCGTTTTCTTCTGTTCCTTGTTGCAGGTCTTTTTCTGAGGTAGGCAGCTCCTCTAAATCTTTAGCAAAATGGTAAGTCACCTTCTCTGCAACTCACTTTCAGGGTATTTCTTATTTAAACCTTAGGGAAGGAAGACTTAACCCAGGGTGACTGACCATCTTGGTTTACTCCTACCGAGAGGTTTCCCAAGAAATGAGAATCTCAGCGCTAACACCAGGCACAAGGGGAAGACGAGTTGATAACTCTACCTCCAACTGTAGACAGTGTCAAGGAAGAGCTCTGCGGCTGGGCTCAAGAGGCTCACACTTGTAATGCTAGCATTTTAGGAGGCCAAACCAGGAGGATTTCGTGAGGCCAGGAGTTTGAGACCAGCTCAGGCAATCATGAGAACCTGTCTCTATAAATATTTTTAAAAATCAGCCAGGAGTGGTAGTATGCACCTATAAGCCCAGCTACTCTGGGGGGTAAAGTAGGAGGATTGCTTAAGCCCAGGAATTTAAGCTGCTACCACAATCTAGCTTGGATGACAGAGCAAGATCCTCTCAAAAAATTAAAATTAAAAAAAGGGGCTCGGCGCCTATAGCTCAAGCAGCTAAGGCACCAGGCTTAAGCAGCTAAGGCACCTGGCTTGAATCCAGCCAGGGCCTGCCAAACAATGACAACTACAACCGAAAACTAGCCAGGCATTGTGGCAAGCGCTGTGGTCCCAGCTGCTTGGGAAGCTGAGGCAAGAGAATCACTTAAGCCCAATAGCTGGAGATTGCTGTGAGCTGTGATGCAATGACACTCTACCCAGGGCGACAATTTGAGGTTCTGTCTCAAAAAACAACAACAACAACAAAAAAAAAATTTAAAAAAGGAAGAACTCTTGGCGGAACCCGTAGGTCAGGTAGGGCACGGGCCACATAGACCGAGGCTGTCGGGTTCAAACCCAGATCGGGCCAGCTAAAACAACAATAAAAACTGCAACAATGACGACAACTGCAACAACAACGAAAACAGCAGGGCATTGATGGAGCCTGTAGCTCAAGCAGCTAAGGCGCCAGCCACATACACTAGAGCTTGGGGGTTCGAATCCAGCCCGGGCCTGCCAAACAATGACAACTACAACCAAAAAAAAAAAAAAAAATAGCCAGGCATTGTGGTGGGCACCTGTAAGTCCCAGCTACTTGGGAGGCTGAGGCAAGAGAATCGCTGAAGCCCAGGAGTTGGAGGTTACTGTGAGCTGTGATACCAAGGCACTCTACCCAGGACCATAACTTGTGGCTCTGTATCAAAAAAAAAAAAAAAAAAAAAGCTGGGTGCCCATAGTCCCAGCTACTTGGGAGGCTGAGGCAAGACAATGGCTTAATCCCAAGAGTTTGAGGTTGCCGTGAGCTGTGATACCATAGCACTCTACCCAGAGCAACAGCTTGAGACACTGTCTCAAAAAAAAAAAAAAAAAAACTCTTGTCATATTGACCTCCAAATCTTTCACAAAAGGAAGAAATTGTTTTCTGGTAGTTAGATCTACTAGCTCCTTCTAAGTAGCATTTTAACAGTTAAAGATCTCTTGGAAATAAAGGGGAGAACGTCCTTCAACCCTAAGCATTCCTCTAGCAACGACCCTCTCACTTTCTTTTTTCTTTTTTTCTTTTTTGAGACAGAGCCTCAAGCTGTCACCTTGGATAGAGTGCCTTGGCATCACAGCTCACAGCAACCTCCAACTCCTGGGCTCAAGCGAGTCTCTTGCCTCTGCCTCCCAAGTAGCTGGGACTACAGGCGCCCGCCACAACGCCTGGCCATTTTCTGGTTGCAGCCGTCATTGTTGTTTGGCGGGCCCGGGCTGGATTTGAACCTGCCAGTTCAGGTGTATGTGGCTGGCGCCTTAGCCCATTGAGCCATGGGCGCCGAGCCTATATACTTAATCTTTTGAAGGTGAAATCAAAAGCTATGTTTTAGGTTGGTCTTACTTGGAATCTGAAAAAAAGCAAAGCTGAAAAAACAATGTGAGAAAAGGATTCATAAGAAGCAAGATAGTTTAAAGGACTCATTTGCCTTCCAGTCCCCAGAGTTAGGATGGGGGAGTGGATTTTATGTATAACAAAAGGTCAGTCATTTCTGGGCTCCAGAAGGATTAGAGAGTTGTCTGATGACATCAGCTCCTCTCCTTCCTGCTGACCATGGCCTTATTATTACAGAGAATGGGAAGGTCTGGAGGAAGAGCAGGCAGTTTGGGGGGTGGGGATGGGCGAGTCAGAAATGCTGAGTTTTAATCTCAGTTTGGAATGTCCGGGAGGACTGGCCAGTTGGAAAACTAAATAAACTGGCAATTGAAATTCATTAGGCAACTTGAGTGAGTCCTGATCAAACACAGTAGAATTACCTGCATTGTAAAAAAATCAAAGAATGCCAGGAAAAAAAGAAAACACAGATGAGATAAAGAGATCAACATTAGCCCTCTTCTGGGAAGACTTGCTAGGATACTAATAATCTGCTTGAGCTTTTGATTTTTGTGACTGTCTCCAAAACGAACAATCTGTTCGCTGTGTGATGATGATTTGCCAAACAGTTCACTTCACCCCAGATAAGTGACTCTGCCCACGCCTCAAAGCTCTGGTGCTCTGGGGTGGGCCCTGACTGGGGAGGGTCTGGATGTATGTTTCTGTCACTGGTGTCCTTTGCAATTTTTGGATAAGGAAGAAGGTGCTTGAGCTGCACCGTAGGTGAGTGTAATGGGAGCCTTGCTCAGCTATCAAATTTGTCAAGGCATTTATTTCTCAGGGCTGGGTCTCAAAGACAGCTGCAAATATTTGAAATGAGAAGGAGGTAGAAAGAAAATGAAGAGCATTTAAGCCAGCCATCTTTGTTAGACTAACAGGCGGCTGTGATCACTTCTTCAAGGTGACCTCTGGACGCAGGTTTATGGAAGTGTGGGGAAATTTGGGGGTGCCTAGCTGCACCAGTTCCCGTGTAAGCATGGCATGTTGACGGGCAATTACTGAGCTCAGGAAAGGGATTGCATTATTAATCTATGAATTATTAATTATTATAATTGCATTTGTCATTTATTGAGCACCAGCCATGCACTAGAAGCTGAGCAGACCTTAAGAGTCTCTGCCCAGTGGGGGGTGACTGAGGTAATTACATTCGAAATAGCTGCAGTCCCAGGCTCTCCTTGTAACTGGTGGCATATACTCTGTGCCCGATGCAGCTCCTGTTCTTTTACTCTCTAGAGCCATATATTCTCATACAGTTTTTCTTATTTGTTTATGCAAAGATGGGGGACGAGCTATTTGTCAAGATGAGAGATGCAGCATTCACTTATTTTAATTAGTGTTTATTATGTCTTCTACTGGCAATAAGAAACCAAATAAGAAAAGGCTTCCATGACAAAACACATGCAATCCTTTATTTTTTATTTAAAAAATCTTTTTCTGATCAGCTCCCTTTTGAAAAAGGACTGAGGGTCAGAAGAGAACACAAGGGTGGAGCAATAAATCCTGCCCCAATGGGAAACCACTTGTGGCGTCACCTAAGTCATGAGCATCCCATTTGTGAGGCATAAGCAGCACATCTTAATAATCAGTATTTAACCCTTCATATGTAGAGTGCTAGGATGTTAAGATTGGGTGTGGATAGACGTCATCTAGTCATCTTCTCATTTTGCAGATTTGGAAACTGAGACTCAAGCTGTCATACAGTTTGCCCGAGGTCATTATCTAAAGCTGAGCTGGACAACTACCGGGGCATGTCAATTTCCAGGTCAGGGACCTCACTACAGGACGTCCCCAAGTTACAAATCTCCGACTAATGTAAGACTTGCATTTACCAACAGAGGCTATTACAAGGAATAGGTAGATGTACCTGTCCCCACTTACATACAAATTCCACTTAAGAATGCTCTGGTTTCTCTTAAGATCATATAAATCTTTTGCCTTTTACAAATAAAAATTAAAAATTCTTAAAGTCTTTCAACTTAAGAATAAACTACAGAACCTATCTCATTCATAAGCCAGAGGCTGCCTGTATAAGACGGTCATGTTTACTCATTCTAGAGGAAAAGCTACATAGAATTGGATTCATGAAATGGATAGGAGAAGAATCACGTTCAAGTGATGGAGGTCATTCATTAAAGAGTCTTCCATGCAGACCCTTACAGGTGATTCTTTTTCCTGCTTTCCCTCTGTTCATCTGAGCAAAAGGTGCCCTTACTAATACCATTCATTTCATATAACGATTCTGCACCAGGGGAGAATATCTCCATATCCTTCCTTCCTCAGGGGGCCTCTTTCTTTCTAGAGTAAATCTGGGGAAGAGTTTATGAGATTAAACCCCTTCACGTCGAATCTATCCATCCAGAAGAGCATGTTTCCCCCTTCTGTGTCAGGAAGGAGGGCAAGGGCCCTAGTTGTCAGGGCCCCATAATGTGATTTCACTCGATTACATTTTGGGCAGTGTTCCCAAAAGGTTCGGGGAAGTACCTAGGAGCCAGCCACATTTTGGTCTGAACCCTCTGTACATTGTTTAGGCTTCCACAATTGTATAATGTTGCAAGCTTGAGACTTCCAGGATACACTTGCCTTTCTGTCCGGGCATGAGTGGGGCAGGCCTCTGTGTGCTTTGCCTCCTTGCCTTCCTGGTAAGGAGGCCAGGCTGTCCTTGACCGGCACCGAGGAGGGAATGCAATGCAATAATCTTCAGCTGAGGGATGTTCTTCTGCTGAAATTTTTAGCAACATAGATGCTCTGTGTTCCTATTAGTCTTAATAAGCACTCTGCTGGGGATAGTGGACAGCCTCCTGGGTAAACATTTATATTTCCTCTTCCTAAAGGGCCGTAGTGAGGCCTTTTAATAAAACATAGGCAGTCTTCAGTAAATGGGATATTTATCTGCAATGAAAATTATAACATGGGGCTATTGCCTATAGCAGACCTTCACCATTAATTTTTATGCATTTCTGGGAACATTCTGCCTATGTTTCTAGTTTCTTCATCTTCCAGATAAAGAACATTCACAAAATCTCTGCATCAAACTGTTCATGTTACCTGGAAATGATTATGTTGGTTGTTCAGATCTGGAATCCAAGACTTCCTCTGATTTCTTTGTACTTCAGTACTATTTTTCTTTTCTCCCAACTAGACTTTAGAATCTTAACTTGCTGAAGCACCAGATACATGACTGCCATTTTGAATGTCTGCTTTTTTACCTACATTGTGACCAAGGCCAGCTAAGGTTTCCCTCACACAGCCCTGTAAACGACCACATTCCCAACTATTTTGCAAATGCTTTGGCATTCAGAGCACATATACATTTTATTGAATTTCCCTGTATTATGGCTTTTCCACTGGGGGATTAAGAGGCTAATTCAGAGCCATGTGATTACAGGAAGATGTGTGAGGAAGGCAACAGTGATACTATTCTATAAAGTCCACTGGGTCCAAACAAGGAATCCATATGTTTCCATTTCCCTAATAGACAGAGAAAATAAAAAAACAAAGAGGCCTAGAGACACACACCTGCACAAGCAATGGAGCAGAAGTAACCTGTAAACACATGAAAAGCCGCTCTCCAACTATTCCATCTGCATTTTATTGAAAGAAATCTTTGAAAAGGAGAGAGCGAAGGTACAATTTACAAGAACCGTGGTATAAATCCTGCCACAGTGCCAATCGCTATAAGCACTGGAGCTTGGGAAGCAGAGAGAAATCCATTCATTCATCGCCCCCAGAAAATAGGCACGGGCAGTGGCATACCCCCGCCCCCGAGGGATTCACACCTCTGACCGGCTGATTGCATGAATTACCGTGGATTGATTGCTTCTGTATAGAATGTCCCTGTATAGCGTGTATGCTTTCTCATCGCAGCTCCGCTCAAGTCCATTCTGCTGACTTTGGGACACTTTGCATGAGAGATGTGGAGAAGGTAATGTTGTGTTTGTTGGTTTCTCTGGTACGTTTCAAGACTGATTTACGCTTATGCTGGGTGCAGAGGGAAATTCCATCGTTCCCTCATCAAGTGAATCCCAAATCAAGGGTGCCTCCCATTTCCACAAAGGGCATGCACTTGTCTCTTTTCCATATTGTTATTACCCTTTACAAATATCCCTCAGAGGCACTTATTGAGATATGTCTTTTTTCTTTCCTTTCTCTCCTCTTCTCCTCCCGCCTCCCCGTAGGAAATCTGTCCATCAGATGCACGCTCAACATGGCTGGTATTAACGACGTTCTAAAGACGGCTGAGTTTCAGGGCTTATGCTTTCCTCTTTTTCTCCTTTGCTCCGCTCTCGCTAAGATCCCGCGTTTCTCTCCCTCCCGTTGCTGTCCATCTGTCTCTTTTCAGGGTTTTGATCATTCTTGCAGTCACTCGTCCTCGTCCCCGGTGTTCAGGCCACCATAGATCTGGAAAAACGTTCAGATCATCTGAACTGGCCACGTTGGACCGACGATTTGAGGAAAACAAGAGCTGGAGAGTGCTGCAGGGCCTCTCAGGGAAGAAACGCCCGGGCGCGAGCCCCGGAGCTCGTGTTGCCGGCGGCGCTCCCCGGCGGCAGCTGTGCGTCGCGCGGCGTGCACTAGGTGGCGCTCCAGGCCCGCGCACCGCGGCAGGACGCCCAGCCTCGCGGCGCCACAGCTGGGAAGGCGCCCTGCCCGCCCACCCGGGAGGCCCCGCCGCCCGCGCACGCACGTCTGGGGCCCCGCGGCTGCGCGCTCCACCGTCTTTCCCCAGACTCACCCGTGCGGGCCTGTCGCAGCACCCTCCGAGAAGGGGGAGGGCAGGCGCTGGACAAATGTCGGTTTTGCCTACAGATCTGAACAACTCCTCTTCAGTTGTTACATTAACGCGTCAGTGTGGACACGTGGCCAACCGCCAGCTACTAATTTTGAGTCTAAGAAGTAGAGTTCCCATGAATGAATGAATGACAAACGAACGAACGAATGAGTGGATGGACCCAGGAGTCTGCTCTGCCAGAGGCAGCCCCGTGGGGTTGTGGTGGGGAAGAGGCGTAAACTGGGCTGAGCTGAAGACTTAGACTGGGCCTGTCCTCACATTTTCACCTCCCACCTCCGTTTTCTTCTGTGCAGAATGGGAAGGACCGCCTCAGACTTCCTGCCCTCTCTCTCCTGCCTCTGTTTCACGGCTGCGCTCCTGATTTTTCTTATCTTTTCCCATCTTTCTAAAAGTCTTTGTTATTAATTTGTTTCCTCTTCTTACTTTCCCATAAATGTTGGTGTTTCCTGCGTTCTAGCCACACTCATTTATTCTTTTAGTTTAGTGTGCGTTCCTTGGGCAACATCAGTACCAGGGCTCAGCTGCTCCTGCCGCCTCCCAGACCCGGCTCCCAGTGCAGCCTGTGTCCCGAGCCCTGGATTCAGAGGTCAGACCATGCAGGTTTCCACACAGGCCTCCTGGGGGTGTTTAAACCGGCACGCCAGGGTCCTTCTCCAGCCTCCACTCCTCTCCTGGATGTCCTGGTCACCGGTCACTCTTTGCTCCCAGGCTTCTAAGGCCAACCTTGGACACACTTGCCTCCTTTTTCTCCTTCACTCCGCACTGCCCATGGGCCCCACCAGCTGTTGATTTTCCCAGTGATCTCTCCCTCTGGATCCCTTCCCCATCTCCCACAGCCACCCAGTGCCTCACCTGCTTTCCCTGCCCCCAGCCACCCACCCTGCCATCCTTCCGTCCCTCCCAAGCTACAGTCAGAAAGACCTTGCCGCAGTAGGCACCTGCTAGTGTCGCTCCTCTGCTTCTCCACCGGCTGGGACATTTGTGATAAAAGCCACGCTCTTTGGCTGGGGCACAAGTTCTGTGAGCTCCCACCCCATCCTTGAACCACCCTGAGCCACCAGGAAGCTTCCTCAGCTGAACTCTCCCACTGTCTGGGTGTGGAATGGAGGCTCTAGCCTTTTTCATGCTCGACTATCATGGTTCTTCCCTCCAGCTCAGGGGCTCCACAGAGGTAGGGGCTCTGAGGTCAGCACCATGCTTGGCACACTCCGGCTGCCTAGTGTCATCTGTAGGCACACAGGATGGCTCACTGTGCCCATGGGAGCATTTGGCTGGTAGGTGGCACGCCTGATGTGGGGGATAGAAGATGGAAGAGAAGTGGAAGCTGGTCTTGGAGGAAACACATCCCTGAAAGCTGAATCGATGCGGCTCCCGTTCAGGTTTTCAGATCCCATTGAAAAGCCCTGTCTTGTTACCCGCCTCCCTATTTACCTCTGCACTGATCTTTTCAATGCTTGGAAGTCCTTGTGAGGCCCTTCCGTTTCCCATGGATCAGCCTTGGGTCTCCAAGGACTGGAGCGCCGCACTGGGACATACACACTCAGCATTTGTAGGACAAGTGCATGGGACTTCTTGGCTCAGGAAGGCATCTTCTGGCTGTGTAGAATCTCCTTTTATCCCCATCCCTACATGCTTGGGGTCTCCACATTGCATTAGAGCTGTTTGCAGTTGATCTGGTGATGTCTCCCAAGTGGCACAGTATCGTATACAGCTTAAGAATATTTTTCATGCTGCGTATGGTGGGTCACACCTGTAATCCTAGCACTTTGGGAGGCTGTGGAGGGCGGATTGTGTGAGCGCAGGAGTTCAAGATCAGCCTGTGCAAGAGTGAGACTCCATCTATACTAAAAGTAGAGAAACTAGGCTCAGCACCTGCGGCTCAATGGGCTAAGGCGCCAGCCACGTACACCCGAGCTGGTGGGTTCAAATCCAGCCTGGGCCCGCCAAACAACAATGACAGCTGCAACCAAAAAATGGCCGGGCATTGTGGCGGGCGCCTGTGGTCCCAGCTACTTGGGAGGCAGAGGCAGGAGACTCATTTGAGCCCAGGAATTGGAAGTTGCTGTGAGCTGTGATGCCACAGCACTCTATCCAGGGTGACAGCTTGAGGCTCTGTTTCCCCCCCCCCAAAAAGTAGAGAAACTAGCTGGGTGTTATGGTGGGTGCCTGGACTCCCAGCTACTTAGGAGGCTGAGGCAAGAGGATTGCTTGAGCCCAAGTGATTGAGGTTGCAGTGAGCTGTGGATGCCATAGCACTCTACTCAGGGCAATGGAGTGAGATACTGTGTCAAAAAAAAGAAGAAGATTTTTTTTCATGCTCAAATTCACTTAATCATGACAAGGGTCCCCTCGTCTGTCTGGATCAATACTATGACAGGGTACAATCCATCAGTGCGGGCAGCCTGTCGAGGGGTGGGCTGTCAGCATTCTGGTGCTCAGGGTGATCTAGGCTGTGCCAGCAGAAGCCTGTGTGCCTCCCTCGGCCTCAGTTGGCAGGGCCCCCTGTGCTGATGGAGACCCAGGTATGCCTTAAAGTGACGCCCAGTCCCCAGGCCCAGGGGAGCTCAGGTGTCTTCCCAGGCGCACGTGCTGGGTGGGACATTTCTCCCCTGCGCTGCTGCAAGTGGGATCAGAGGTGTGAGATTTGAAGGGCTCGGGGCTTTTGGGTCTTCTCACCTTATCACCCGCCAGGTAGAGTTTTCCCTGGAGTGTCTTCTCCCATCTCTGTCCAGTGTGGTTATGAGTCTCATGTGACTGAATTGCGGCCACTTTCCCTGAGGGAACAATTGTATACACCCAGTCGATGGTTTCACAAAATGTGCAGCATCGTCTGATGAATGATGAGGGGGGCAGAAAGCAGTCCCCGCCTGGGTACTTTGCTCTTCCAAAACAAGAGAACCTTAACAGTGTCTCTTTCCATTTTTTCTTTCCTTTTAAAAATTAAATAAATTGTATTGCCTGAACAACTGTAGCTCTTTCCTAAACACCATAGCCCTTTTAAAGTTTCCGGTGTTGATTTTGCTCTAAATCCAGGGTGATCTGCAATTTCAGGCCCCTTTCTCAGAGTGCTTTCCATCATCCTTTACAAAATTGTGAATTAGTGACAACAAACCCTTGGGGGTGTTCCTGTTACCTTTAGATCAGTTGATCTAAATCAGCGATGGGGAAGCGCTTCATGCTGGAAAGCTGCATTAATTTAGATATGATCAAATAATTCATAGGACACATTCAAGTCAATTAGATATACTATGTACTAAAAAAGTAATAAAAATGTACTTTATTGGGTGGCGCCTGTGGCTCAGCGAGTAGGGCACCAGCCCCATGTACCGAAGGTGGCGGGTTCAAACCTAGCCTCGGCTGAACTGCAAAACAAACAAAAAAATAGCTGGGCATTGTGGTGGGCACCTGTAGTCCCAGCTACTCGGGAGGCTGAGGCAAGAGAATCGCCTTAACCCAGGAGTTGGAGGTTGCTGTGAAGCCACGGCACTCTACCGAGAGTGATAAAGTGAGACTCTGTCTCTACAAAAGAAAAAAAAGTACTTTATTGTTTAAAAATCTAACTACTATGTACTTAGTAATTTAAAAAAATAAAAAGCTATTTTTTTTTGATACAGAATCTCACATTGTCACCCTCAGTAGAGTGCCATGATACCAGTTCACAGCAACGTCAAACTCTGGGCTCAAGTGATTCTCTTGTCTCAGCCTCCCATGTACCTGGGATTACAGGTGCCCACCACCACACCTGACTATTTTTTTTAGAGATGGGGTCTTGCTCTTCCTCAGGCTGGTCTTGAATTCCTGAGCTCAGGCAGTCCACCCACCTTGGCCTCCCAGAGTGCTAGGATTACAGGTGTGAGCCACCATGCCTGGCTTATTAAAAAAAATTTTAAAAACCTATTTGTTAATTTTAAAGTTAACTAACCTTTGAATGACTTTGTTGTGTTGCTTTTTGTTGGAAAGCATTTGAATATTTGGAAGTTCACAGTTTCACTTGCTCCTTTAGATGGTGATCAGTCATCTGTGACCTTCGGGCATCTTGATTTGGGTTAGGTCAGAGTACATAGATTCACAGCAATGAGAGGCTGAAAAGCAACAAAGAATTTTTCAGGTGTATCGTCAGAGACATGGGTATTCTACTGCATTCTTCCATATTTCAATTGGATTTTTCTTAGCCTTAATAATGTCATCTACTAAGAGCTCAGTCAATTCCATCTATAGTTCTTGAGGTGCCTTGGCGATATCAAGGAGATGAACCTGAAATGCTAATTTGAGTGTGATGTCATGATTCTCAAAGTCATTGAACCTTTTGTTGTATTCCCTAGTTAATAGGTGTATAACAGCTGGGTATTCTTCAAATGATTCACATACAGCATCCTGTTCATCAGTAACCTTTGCTAACAGGGATAATGTTCATCTGAAATTTCCTTTTGAAGAAGAAGTGTTTTGAAGAGAGATAGCTTTTTTTTGAAATGCTTGGATTTTTTGCTACATATCATAGATAGGCTGAGTTTTACTTTGCAAAGAAACATTTAAGTCATTTTGATTTGACATGATATTGCACAGAAAATGCTGTATTGTTATAGAAATCTTCTTTCAATAATTCACATTACTGATTCTATTCTTCATAAAATTTAACCACCTGTTCTTGCAGAGAAAATTTCAGCTAACCCTTGTCCTTGGAATAGCCAATGCACTTTAGAATGATAGGGCAAATGCACACAAAATACTTCATCATTCAACTTTAGCATGTTATGAAAATGATGATTTGCATGAATATAGTTAACAGTACATGTAACTTGTTACAAGTGTCACTTAAAATATTAATACTAGTTTTAGCACAGAGATTTTGCTAATACAATATACAGGGAAAAGAAATGAGAGTATCTGGTTCTGTTAATACTTTTTTAAAATCTGTGCAATAAATCCTTCATGTTTTCCTGTCATGGAAGGTGCATCATCTATACATACGCTTGCTAAATTTACCAAATTCAGTCTAACTCACATTTATCTTGAAAAAGAAAATTGTTGAAGATATCTGTTCCTTGTGTTCTGTTTGTAAGAGTGCCCAAAGTAAGTAACTCTTCATAGCAAAGAAAGTCTTCTGTTGTGACCCAAATGAAATACACATACAAAATCTGCACTGAGTGAATCTATTTTTCTTTTGAAGTATTGCATGAACTTGCTCTGTTAAGTTAAAGACTAATTCTTGCTGCCAATCAGTTATCATTCTTGAAAGAGGCAGTAGTTTGTACTTTGAAACTTCATCAGGGTCCAAGCATCCTACAACTTCAAAAATGCATTCTTTTACAATTTCCCCTTTTCCTCAAGTATATAAGCTACTTTATAAGTTGCTTTAGCAGCATTATATCCAGGTCTTATTGATGCTTGAAAGAATTAATCTTTGCCTTTGCTTTTCATCTTTTGCCTGGATGATTACAAAAAGTTTTGAGATACACAAAAATCAAGAAACATAATATCCATGCAGACGAAACAAGGGAAGATCTCCCAGCAACACCAATAAGCTGAGCAAGCTGAAACTTGCACAGGTGAATCAGAAAGGGCCCTGTTGACTGTGTTTCTTGGAAGTGAAATAATAGACCATAGCACACTTTGTCTCAAAACTTTTGTAGTGACCCATGCAATTCCTGTAATATAACCTTTTGTGCCTTCCCCTCTAATTTAAAATATTTGTGGTCTCTATGAATGTTATAATGCTGAAGATCATTGAATTTCTTTAATGTTGCAGTATCACAAGGCAAGAAAATTACTATATCTTTAGCAGAAACAGGATAATATTGCAATTCCCAATCTTCATTAAAAAATCTGTTTTCTTCCTTCAGTATTCTCTTGGTTTTCTTTGATATGATGGGCTGTTAAGCAGATACAATTTAAAAAATACCATCAAGCTGTGTAGCTATTCACAAATTCCAGTTGAGATAGGAGGCACCAGTGTCCGAAGGTGATGACAGGCTGATATACTCAACCCCCATAAACTCTGGCCAACCAGCCTCATATGGTAGCGGTGTCAGTCAGGTGAGGAAAGAACTAAATTATGAGTGTAGTAACCATCAATTTAGCCCTTAGGGCTTACTAACATTACAATTATGCTGGTTAATCTGGGAAGAATATTTTGTTGAAATATTTTATTCTTTGGAATTTTAAATATGTTCATTTAAAAAATAAAAGGTGAACAAAAATTCATTAATAAAAATAAAAGGATTTGTTCTGTTTGGATTCAGTCAAAAGGCTGCACTGAAGGATCTAGAATAGCGGTTTTCCACCTGCGGGTCATGACCCCTTTGGAGATCGAACGTCCCTTTCACAGGGGTCGCCTGATATCAGATATTTACATTACAATTCATAACAGTAGCAAAATTACAGTTATGAAGTAGCAACAAAAATAATTTTATGGTTGGGAGTCACCACAACATGAGGAACTAACTGTATTAAAGGGTCGTGGCATTAGGAAGGTTGAGAACCACTGCTCTAGAAGGTCACGTTTGGCCGTAAGGCTGCAGACTTCCCACTCTGATCTAAATGTATAGTTATTTAGAATTAGGCTGACCTGGGTTGGCATCCTAGGACTCTTTCTTTTTATGGGCCACGTGACCTTGAGCCCCTTGCTTACCTTCCCTGAGAGTCAAGGTCTTCATTTGTCACATGAGGGTGCCATTTCACTGGGTGCTTGTGATGATTCCATGTGGCATTGCAGGTAATGCGATCCGCAGAGTGCCCTGCCCATTGCAAGGATGCTTCTTGTTAATAATTACTTGATGTTAAAAAAAAGTAACAACGTAGAAACCCAGAGAGGCATCACTTATTGCTCTGGGAGTGAACTGATGTTCTTCAGTGGGAACAAAACTCAGAAGTTTAGAGTCAAGCTTTCCTTGCAATCTTAGTGAGGCACATCACCTCCCTCAGTCTTGTTTCCTTGCTCAGGCAACAGTGGGTGTAAGGATTTTAGTGGGGAAGTGTCTTTAAGAGCAGGTAATTCTGTGCCTGGTACTTGGTGGGTGCTTCATCTAAAAGATTAAGGGAAAGCTGTGAAGCTAACTTCTTGTTCCTCTCTCAGCTCTATTCACATCCTCCTTTCCTCCTGGACAGAGGCTGGGCAGGTTCTTTGGGAGCTTCCTTTCATGTGATGTCACATTGCACTTTCACTCGTGTCCTGGGATGAGGCCGCTCTTTCCAGTTTACTGATGAGGAGAACAGCGTTAGCATCTGTGAAATAATGTACCAATGAATATCTCACCATGCATCATGTTCCCAAGGCTCCTGATAGCTAGGTTTTGGCAAAGGGTCTTGAGGGCTTTAGTCATGCTAAGACAGGTCTTAAGAAGGCTTTTTAGGAGAAGGGCCTAAGAAGGGGCTTTAGAAGCCACTACTCTATTCTGTGGAAGACTCATGGCTTACGTAAACTGGCTTTACAGCAGACCCAAATCTGGATGAAATATGGACCACTTGACTTTGATTATCTGGTAATCAATTTTGAGTCCAACTTATGGCTATAATGGTATTTGTTAAAATGACATAAGTTTTGATAACCATGTCTAAAGTGTTATAATTTATGAAAATGGATTTTGCGAACTGACTTGCACAGTTCTTTCCATCACTATTTCAATGATTATGTATATTTCTTGCCAGAGAAACAAAGGTGTGCTTTGGGGAAGCACAGAGGTGAATTGATCTGGGGACAGTGATTACCATTGTGATTTTAGGCACAGCTTTGAACTTGAACATCACTCATGGGTAGTGATCAGGTAGCCACTGAGGACTGTAAGCGATTTCTTAGTGTGTCTGCTTTTAGCTACCCTCAGAACACAGTAACTGACTTTTCTTGCCCTGCAAGTCTATAAGTTGTTATTATAGACTATAATCTATAGTGATTAGTGAATCTATAAGTTATTATTAATATTCTTTCCCCTTTCCTCCAGCCAGCCTGTGTTGTTGTGATTAAAAGTAACCATGTTTTTTTTTCTTCTACCCTGGGTAGAGTGTCATGGTGTCACAGCTTACAGCAACCTCAAACTCCTGGGCTCAAGTGATTCTCTTGCTTCAGCCTCCCAAGTAGCTGGGACTATAGGCACCTGCCACAACACTCCACCAGCTTTTCTGTTTTTAGCAGAGATTGGCTCTTTCTCTTGCTCAGGTTGGTATCAAACTCCTGACCTCAAGGTATCTACTCACCTCAGCCTCCCAGAGTGCTAGGATTACAGACATGAGCTAACACACCTGACCATCCATGGGTCCTTTAAATGATGATATTGAAAGAGCTAACATTTCTCTCATCTTTGCCATTAGCCACTCTGCTAGGTGTTTTGTATCATTATCATTAAAGCCTCACAACACATATGAGAGGGATGGTGTTCTTTTTATCACCATTCTTCAGGAAACAGGTATGGAGAGTTTAATACTTCACTACTGGGGTTTAGATCTAGACAGGTGTGACTGCAGAAGTTGCTCTTTTTTTTTTTTTGAGACAGAGTCTCACTTTGTTGCCCTCAGTAGAGTGCCATGGCCTCATAGCTCACAGCAACCTCAAACTCTTGGGCTTAAATGATCCCCTTGCCTCAGCCCCTGGAGTAGCTGGGACTACAGTTGCCCATCATGACACCTGGCTATTTCTAGAGATCGGGTCTCGCTCTGGCCCAGGCTGGTCTTGAACTCATGAGTTCAGGTGATCCACCCACCTTGGCCTCCCAGAGTTCTGGGATTACTGGTGTGAGCCACCATGCCCGGCCCAGAAAGTTGCTCTTCACCACTGTACTTGGTTACCATCTGTAAGGGTGTCTGCTGTGTTGGTGAGAGACAGCAGAGGTGACAGCTCTCAAAGTGGTGGCCCTTGTCTGTCACCCCAGCAGGGTCATTCTGGCTTCTTTTCCTGGCTGTTGTACGAGGTGCTCATTGTTCTCATTTGGATAGGGCAAGTTGTGGTCTTTAGTGGAGATTCCATTTATCACGCTCACTTGCCTTTTCATTCTACCTCCCATCAGCTAAACTGTTTCTTAGACCCTTTTTTGCTCCTAACTCTTTGGCTAGACTATGGAGTGGAATCCCTGGAGCACTACAGTGAACTGTGTATTTCAGAAAAGATCCTCAAAGGAGAGGTCCTTTGCCCCTCGGGCTGTGTCCTCACTGAGTGGATAAGGGCACACCATCCGGAATGATGGGGTTTCAGTCCGGGTCCCTGATTTGTCAGATTTGCAGCACTAGTGCAGCACGTTCCTGCACTAATTCACTTCTTTTTCTGATTCAGATCTCTCTTTGATTGACTTTCCCCCAAAAGCCTATCTTGGATTCATGAAATACCTATATTTCTCAAAGCATTTCCATTGAAGCTTTTATAAGAAAATGCATTGTATGTCTATATGGTCAGCCCTTAGAATTGCTAGTATGATTTTAAGGTTGTTTAATGGGCTGACTTCATACCTCCTTCACTGAATAATGCCTAAAATTCACTCCTCAGGGAATCATTTTAAGTTAAAATGAAAATTTCTGTGGAAGGGTTTATAAGTTCAATGTTACTGGCTGTTTCTGTCCTTGTGTGAATGAGTCCTGGTCTTCCCTCAACTGAGTTTTCAGAGGTTACTGGTAGAGGGAAAGAGTGCGAGTGTAGAACAGAGACTATTTTTCCCTGACCGAGTCCATTTCCCTGGAGATGTATACCAGCTCAAGCCGCAGCCCGCTTCCCATCTGTGCTATGTCCTCACCAAGAGCCTCTTGGCTCCCAAGTCTTCTGCCATTTGGCCTTGTTATTGTAATGATGTGGTTTAAATGTTACGTGGACATGCAAAAAAAGGACATAATTTCATTCCCATGAAAACCAAGTTTAATGTTCTGGAAAAAGTTCTATTGATTTAAGTGTGGGTGATACCCCTGTAAGAGATTATTTTGGGAAAGATAAACTCTAGGAGGGCTCTGTGCTCAGATTGGTTTGTGAGTGGCTTAAAGTTTCTGTTCTAGTATAGAAAAACAAAGCAAGAAATCATGGAAGACATATCACAGGCATGGCAGACCCGCCAAGTGGATCCATACGAAGTGCAAGGTGGCAAATGGAAGGACTCTAGGTTTTAAGTTAAATATAATACCGAAGTCCTCTCTCCTGAAAACATGGTCCCCAGACCAGTGGCATTGGCATCACCCGGTAGGAAATGTGGAGTCTGACACAGCCTGTTGTAGACCCACTGAATCCAAACTGCATTTTAACAAGTTTCCCACATTGAACTTTGAGAAGATCTAGTCTAAGCTATGTAGGGGTCATTTTTTAAAAAATATTTTTTTATTTTAGAGCAGTTTTAGGTTCACAGCAAAATTGAGTGGAAAGTGCAGGAGTTGCCTTACACTCCCCTGGCCCACCACCACCACCACACACAAGCTCCCTGCTGTCAATATCCTGCACCAGAGAGGTACATTTGTTGCAAATGATAGACCCGCATGGACACATCATCCTCCCCAAGGCCCACAGCTGACATTAGGGTTCTGTCTTGGTGGTGTCTGTTTGGGGCGTTTGCACAGATGTGCAAGGGCAGACGCCCATAGTACTATGCAGAGGAGATTCACTGCTCACACACCCTCTGTACTCTGCCGTCTCTCAGGTTTACTCAAGTTGCCTCTTTAACAGGTTTTTTCAATTAGGCAGCTGTCCCCAATCATCACATAAAAGGGCTTCTCTCTAGTGGCCCCCAGTGCAGGCAGAAATTATCCTGAGAAGGGGGGCCACTGAAGACACACCGAGGATGGCCGAATAATGGTCCCCAAGATGTCCAGGCCCTTGTCCCTGGAGCCTGTGAACATGTTAGGTTACGCAGCAAGGGGGTGGAGGATTAAGGTTGTTGATCAGTTGGCCTTAAAATAGGGAGAGCAGGTTATCCGGGTGCATTCAGGGTGGAACAAAGGTCCTTCAAAGGTGGAAGAGGGAGGCTGACAGTGAGGTTAAGAAATAATATTTCTGCTGCTGGCTTTGAAAACGGAAGAAGAGGAATGAGCTGAGGAAGGCTGGCAGCTTCTGGAAGCTGGAAAAGGCGAGGAAGTGGATTCTCCCCTGGAGCCTGCAGAAAGGAACGCGGCCCTGCAGACAGCTTAGTTGTAGCCCTGTGAGATCCATTTCAGACTTCTGATCTCCAGAACTGTAAGATAATACATTTGTACTGGCTTAAAGCACCGTGTTTGTGGTGTAATTTGTTGTAGTTGTAAAAGGAAACGAATACACACACACTGTTTGGCCAGGGCCATCCCTGACAAGGCTGACGTCAGTTATTACCATATACACTCTCAGTAAAGTCACTGAAAAATGGGTTGGCTTCTCAGACCCACCCTGAAAACCCCCACAGGTGATATTTCTTTGCTGATTTAGATAGCATTGGCAGATCCTCGGTGTCTCTGGATCCCCAGTTAGAAGGCTGACAGCCACCAGGCACGCCTGCCAGCTCACAGAGGTTTTGGTTTGAGAGGAAGCCGGATGAAGTGACATGCACGCCACAGAGTCAGCCTTCCATGCGCTAGAGATGAAAGCAGACGTTGGGCCCCTTCCCTTGGAACATCAGCTCTGAGAAGGTGCGACCATCACCCTTCGAGGCTCTCAGACTGTGCTGCCAAGTGGCAGATACGGTAATTAATCTGTTCATCAGGCTACCACGGAGCTCACTGTTTCCAAACGCAGGCCCCTCAAGGTCTTGGCTTTAATATATAACCTATGATTCATGGAGGAGAGTGGGAGACATTAATTGGGGCTGGAACTGAGGTCAGCCCCGCCCCCACCCCCTGCTCCCGCTCTTTCATGGGGCCAAAAGAGCAGCCACAGAGCCGGTGGCAGCCTGCGGCACACTCTGCCCGGGTTTTAAACACACATTTCCTCCTGTGTCAGTCCATTATCCGGCTGACCTGTTAATTAGTCCTCTGGTCCCGGTAAGCCGTTTTTACTTACAGGCCGCAGTCTCTATTAGCACTCCCATAATAGTCGTCACTTGTTTTTGCCCATTATGTTTTGCTGTGGAAGGAAAAGCATAGATTTCCACCATTTTTTATTTAAAAGGAAAAAGCACAAATACAAACAGCGCAGTAACTCGGCGTGTCCGCTGTGAAAACCTGATTGGGTCCAGTGGATGAGCGACTGTCTCTCATGAAGTGACTGTAGAAACTTCTTTCTTCTGCGAGCGCTCCCCTCTGGGGACTCGTTGGCAGAGAGAATGGAGTTCCTCAGCAAGGATCCATTCCCCAGTTATTATGTGAGTGGAGGAGACATACTGGGATTTGAGAGGATGTTTTTATGACAGGCCAAAGTGCTGCAAAATAACTAAACTCGTGTAATCTCCAGACATAATCAACATCTCAAAGTCAGCCGAAATTTGGTTGACTGCAAAATGAGTTGCTTCCTTAGGTGGTATCCCAAGATAAAAGTAATAAATGATGCACTTTCACATTCAGAGACAGAAGTGGAATATAAAACAAAATCTAAGAGAGTTATGGTTCTCTGTGATTTATAGAAAGTTTTGCTGTGATTATTTCTCTCTGGCATCTGGTTAGGACTTTGTGTTTTTTTAAATCAATTAGCCAGGCGAGGTAGGTCATGCCTGTAATCCTAGCACTCTGGGAAGCTGAGGGGGGATAGATTGCTTCAGGAGACCAGCCTGAGACCAGCCTGAGTGAGGGAGACCCCGTCTCTACTAAAAATAGAAAAATTAGCTGGGCATAGTGGTGGGTGCCTGTAGTCCCAGCTACTGGGGAGGCTGAGGCGAGAGGATCACTTGAGCCCAAGAGTTTGAGGTTGCTGTGAGCTAGGGTGACACCACTACATTCTAGCCTGGGCAACAGAGGGAGACTCTGTTTCCAAATTAATAACAAACCAAACAATTAATTTGTCAAAATTAGTGAATAAGGGTATTGTCTGGAAGCCAGAGTTTGGGCTATTGGGTGTTTCTTTAAGCAGATGGCGGAAACTGGAAGGATGGAAGGACCCTCTATGAAGGCGCAGCTCAGCAAACCCACCAGGGTGGGTGTGAAGCATTTGGTTTGGAGAATGGATGTATGTGTCCATCCCCAGGGCCAGAAGGCAATAAACCCATGTGACAAGGGTCTGCTGTCCAGAAAGTATATGTGGCAAAGCCATCCTGTCAAAGGACACCTGAGGAAAAGCCCCCAGGGCTTTGCGAGCTGGACTTGAAGTCGAATTATTGAGTCATTTGACCTTTTCTGAGGTCAGGATGTAAGCTTGGTTAGTTTTATTGAAAGCTCATTAGCTATTGTTGAGGACTTAATTAGTGTTGACCAAGTCCAGGATATGCTTAATAAGGATTAAAACAAGGTTGAATAATGTTCTCATTCTTACCTTTTCCGGGACGAGAGAATCAAACCGTTTTAGCCCTACATTTTTATTAATTTATATTTTTGTTCATGCATACCTGTATGTATTCATTCAACAAACGTTTACTTTTCTACTGTGAACCTTGGATCATTGTGGTACATGATGGCTGAGTAGTTGCAACTCTTCAGAAAATGTACTTGCTGGGGAGTGAGGAATAAGAGCTCAGGACAGGAGCAGAGAGAAGACATGAAAGCATGGTTTCTGTTATGTAGGTACAGGGCTTCAGGTGGGATTTCAATTAGCAATGTCGTCTGTGACATCACGCACTGAACCTTGTCCCAGGCACTTTGGGTGAACAAAAAAGTGATTGTGTCCTAATGAATGGGAACAAGATGTTTCCCTCACCACTGGGAGATGTGATTAAATAGTCATCATCATTAATAAGGCGTGCATGGAGCAGGAATGAACACCTTCCCTGCTGAGGAGTTGAAATACATTTCTTTCCTCCGGTTTAGTATATTTCAGGTTTTCATTGCACCTGTTCCACAATCACGTGCCAGTATTTTTATTACTTTTTTTTTTTTTTTTAGTGGGCGGGTAAGGGTAGGGTGAAACTGTGTGTATAGCAATGCACTTCTAGGGACTAGATTGGAATCTAACATTTGTAGAATTTGCACTAGCTGCCAGGGGGTACACTGAACCTTTACAGAGGCATATCACCTGTGTTCCACATTACAAAAGACCAGGATTTCTCTCATCAATCTTGGATGGTACTATGGCACCTTTCATTGGGGAGTGAATACTCTGAGGGTACTCTTAAAAGGGACAGTTTAATAACATGTTGCTTTTGGTGTCAGGATCCCATGAGACTAATGTGAAAAAGAGCTTCTTTAAGAAATATTGAGGGAGATAATATTTCATCCAAATGACAAACTCACAGCAAAGTCCTGATCTATCCATCCATCCACCATCCACCCATTTATCCATCAACCCACCCACCCATGCATTCATTTGAGAATTAGAATCCAGAAAAGGAAAATTGTCATGGGCACTTGTATTAACACATCTGTTGAATCAATGAGGTGAAATTAAACTTTTCTGACTTAATGAAGTTTGATTTGGCAATTATTTTAACAATAAAATTTAAAATATGGTTAAATTGGTTTTTCCACAGGTTATTTTTAAAATAGATTACATGGGAGATACTTTCCACAAATTGGAGCTGGATCTTCAGCTCGAAAATATATTGGAGCTGGACAAAAAATATATTAAAATTATGTACTAATATGCTGGAAAATACTCATATATCCTTTACACCTATTTACATTCATAAAAAATTTTGCTCTTAAATGTTTATAGCAGTACAATTCACAATTGCAAAGATGTGCCAACAACTCAGTGCCCTTCTACACATGAATAGATTAATAAATTGTGGTATATCTATACCATAGAATACAATTCAGCCATGAAAAAAGATGGAGATTTTGGGCAGCACCTGTGGCTCAAAAGAGTAGGGCACCAACCCCAGATGCCAGAGGTGGTGGGTTCAGGCCCAGCCCTGGCTAAAAACCACACACACACACACACACAAAATGGAGATTTTGTATCTTTTGCAACAACCTGGATAGATTTTGGAGAACATTTTCCTAAGCAAAATATCACAAGAATGGAAAAGCAAGCATCACCTGCACTCAATGCTAAATTGAAACTAGTAGATTAACAAACTATGTACTTTCATGAGAGAAAAACTCAACTAAATTCAAAAGGGGGTTGAGTAAGTTCCCATCTAACAAGTGCATTGCACGGGTATATGGCACACTTCCTGGGTGAAGGACACAACTACAACTTGGACTCATACCTTACAAAAAGCAAAATATGGAACCTAAACGTATATACCCCCATTTTATTTTTAATTATTTATTTTGTAGAGACAGAGTCTCACTTTATCGCCCTCAGTAGAGTGCCGTGGCATCACACAGCTCACAGCAACCTCCA
>CAUYON010144613.1:0-32095 GCA_963573935.1 Arctocebus calabarensis
TAAACAGTCTAGTGCAATTATGTCCTTATGATAAGAGGATTTTTTTCCCTTCTGGGTAGATGCCCAGTAATGGGATTGCAGGCTCAAATGGGAGGTCTAGCTTGAGTTCTTTGAGGGTTCTCCATACTTCCTTCCAAAAAGATTGTATCAGTTTGCAGTTCCACCAGCAGTGTAAAAGTGTTCCCTTCTGTCCACATCCACACCAGCATCAGATTAGCAGATTTCCTAACCACTTCTATAGATAACAACATTATTGTAAAACCTAAGACTAGTCTTTGAGATATTTTCCAGACTCTGCATTCAAGTGGGCCACCTGACACCAACCAGACTAATGGCCATATTTAGGAACTGACTCAACGGGTCTTGCAACCCTTTATTGGGAATTGACTCAGCAAGAGGACAATTTCTGCTTCCCAATCCTATGAGTTCATCCTCAGACAATTAGCAGACCCAATTTCCTAGCCCTTTGTCTGCCAAATTATCTTTAAAAAATTCTGCCCCCAAATTCTTAGAGAGATGGATCCAAGAAATTTCTCCCATCTCCTTACTTTGTGTCCTGTGATATTAAACTCTTTCTCCACCTCAACCCCTGCAGTGTCAGCATATTGGCTTCTTTCTATGCAGCAGGCAATATAACCTGGTTGTGTGGTGATATAGTCACCAACCCAGACTCAATCACAACTTTTTCCTCTCCCCAGAGGATAGGATGGGTGGATAGGACCTCCAACCCTCTAACTCAGTGTCTTTCAACGTTTTTTATCTTACAGCACACTTGAACCTGTAGCTAAACTTCTGTGGCACACTTAAATTATGTTGATCAAAAAAAAAAAAAAAAGAAGAAGAAGAATAAAAAAGGAACTTCTTTCAAAAATAATTTAATTAAAGATCTTTAAAGTTTTTCACAGTACCCCAAAGATCCTCTCATGGCACACCAGACTGCTGTGGCACACCAGTTGAAAATCACTTGGTTGGTTTTCCTAAACCAGCATCCACTCTTACAGGTTTTCCAAAAGTCACCTCTTTAACATAAATTCAGATGCGGGTGAAAAGGTCTTGTTGTGAATAACAAAAGATGATCCCTTCACCTTTATCACTCTTGTGCTATTGCAGGATCCAGGGACCAAACTAAATATTATAACAAAAGATGCTTCTGTGGCTCCTATCACTTAAGAAATTACAAGGGGTGGTGCCTGAAGCTAGGTGGGTAAGGTGCCAGCCACCTACACCAAGACAGGCAGGTTTGAATCCAGCCTGGGCCAGCTAAACAACAATGACAACTGCAACAAAAGAAATAGCCTAGCATTGTGATGGGTGCCTATAATCCCAGCTACTTGGGAAGCTGAGGCAAAAGAATTGCTTAAGCCCAAGAGTTTGAGGTTGCTGTGAGCTTGTGACGCCACAGCACTCTACCCAGGGCGACATAATGGCACTCTGTCTCAAAAAAAAAAAAAAAAAGAAATTATAAGGGTTTTAGGAGTTGTAGCCAGAAGCTGGGGACAAAGATCAAAATATATACTGTACTTCTTATTATACATGTATCATAATATCACATCAGGACTTTAATTAGTCCACATTTTATTAGGGGTTGGGGATACTTTTTCTTTAGAAAAAGGTCATTCTGCTTTTCCTACTGGGTAGGCCCAGCACATTCTCCATGCAGCACACACTTAGAAGAGTAAAGCTGGTCTGCTCTGCAGACCTAATCATCGTCCTCTCCCTTTCTGCAAACATGCGTGAGCATACCAGTCCCAAAATTCACAGAGTTGGAGGAGGAGAAGGGAATTTGGAAGTTTCACTTTAGCCCTAAATGTATGCCATGTGATTCAGCTCCATCTTTTTTGACAGAAGTCTACTCTAGAAATTATTGGGTGCTAGCTTAGCTAGGAATAAAATGATTCTTTGGTTTCTATTCTAATTTTTTTTCTTGTGTATGTGAATTGAAATAAAATCTTAAGCCCTCTAGATGACTCGACAGATCCTCTCTTGGCCAAGGGAACTCAAGAAAACCCTAAAACTGAGTTAAAAAAAAAAAGAGTTGCTGGCCCTGAGAAAGGAGGTCAGACAGGCCTCATCATCTCTCTTTTTTTTTTTTTTGAGACAGAGCCTCAAGCTGTCACCCTGGATAAAGTGCTGTAGCATCACAGCTCACAGCAACCTCCAATTCCTGGGCTCAAGCGAGTCTCTTGCCTCTGCCTCCCAAGTAGCTGGGACTACAGGCACCCGCCACAACGCCCAGCCATTTTCTGGTTGCAGCCGTCATTGTTGTTTGGTGGGCCTGGGCTGGATTTGAACCCCACAGCTCAGGTGTACGTGGCTGGCACCTAAGCCTGTTGAGCCACAGGCGCCAAGCCATGTCTCTCTCTTTTTTGGAAAATATCCTTCCTAACAATGAGATGGTAAATCAACAGACCTAAGGGAGTATAAGACAATGCTTAAACCACACCTGCAGGCCATCAATTCACTTAGATCACTTGTGTTTCAGTAAAAGTCCAGTGGCTTGACTCAGATTAATAGATATTCTTAAATTAAAACATTCCAATCCTTTAGACAAAGCTTCATTTCTTTAATCAATTATAAATCAAACACTCTTAAACCCATCTACAACCTGTAAGTCCCCTCTCCCTCCTCTAAAATGTGCTGCTTTTTGGGGCCAAACCAAAGTACGCTCTCCAAAGGCCAAACAAATGTATGCCCTCCACATATTGATGGAGGGTCTTTCATGTAATTCCTTTCTCCATGAATGTATAAAACCAAACTGTAACCCAGCTACCAAGGGCCAATTTTCTCAGGACCTCTTGGGGCCATGTGCACTAGGCTGGTCACACACATTTGGCTCAGAATAAACCTCTTTAAATTATTTTACAGAGTTCAGGTCTTTTTCCATTAACGTGTATAATTTCCTTAGGCACCCTAAGGAGTGGAGAGATGATTAGTAGAGCAGGATTTGGGTATTTTTGGTCTTCAATTGTAGTCAGACTGTATTTTTGGTCCCAATTTGTCACAAATTTTTGCTCCCCTTCTCAGGGAAGGATAATACTTCCCTACCGCATTAACATCAGACTTGGTCAGGTGAACTTTTCTGGCCAAGAAAATATATGTAGATCTAACATGTGTAAGTCCCAAGCAGAAGTATTAAGAGCTAGTGTGCTCACCATAATCACTTTTCTTCTTCCATGAGAGACCCATGTTGTTACAGAGAAAGATTGGTCTATCAGCCTGGGGGCCTGACATGAAGATGACCTAGAGCAATGGTTCTGAACCTGTGGGTTGTGACCCACAGGAACTGTATTAAAGGACCACAGCATTAGAAAAGGTTGAGAACCACTGACCTGGAGGATAGCCAAGGTGCCCTGTCATGGACAGGTGTGATAGTTTAAGAAGACTTTGTTATTGGGCGGTGTCTGTGGCTCAAGGAGTAGGGTGCTGGCCCCATATACCCGTGGTGGGAGGTTCAAGCCTGGCCCCAGCCAAAACTGCAAAAAAAACAAACAAACAAAAAAAAAAACCAAAAGAAGACTTTGTTATTGTAAGCTACCTTGACATCACTGGTCACCACAGCCTAACCTAGCTTATCATTACTGGTACACTTACTGTATTCCCATCTTTATCAAATACTATTGCTTCTCCTCCCAACATCTGTTCTCCTTTCATTCCTCCTAAGATAACCCCAATGTTGCCTCACTATTCATCCACCTCTGTGGCCATGTTGTTTTGGAAGAGTGGAGGAGTTCAATTCCCAGCCAAGGGAGTAATTTATAATTAACTTAAGCCACTCATGATAGTTTCCTTCTGCTTGCTGATATGGGACTGGGAAGTCTTCTTGAGGACTTCTGAAGGTTTTTCTCGCTTATAGAAAGAGACACAAAAGAAGAAACAGACTCTCTACTTAGGCTAGACATTGTGTGTATGCATATGTCAGCTGGAATTGTGGCAGCTATTTTATAGCTATGATGGGCACTAGCCTAAGGATGTTAGAATGAAAAGAGGGAAAGAATCTAGGTCCTTGATAATATCATTGAGCTGTTAAAGAAACTAACCATAGAGCTAACCCACCCCCAGCTTTCTTATTAAATGAGATAATACATTTTTTCTTTTTGTTTTATGGAATCTGAAATGGAAGGGGAAAGAATGAGTTTAGCTTTAGGGACACAAGTGATGGCATGATGGCATTCTTTTATATTGCTGAAGCTCAGGAGACATCAGCGTCAAATTTGAATTTGGGAATCATCTGCAGAGAAGCATTACATATAAGTAACATACCTTAGAAAATAGTCCTATAACTGTGGAAGTTACCTCTGTGCTTGAGGAATTTTGGTGACAAAAGAAAACATTACACCTAAAGGACCATAGTCACTTCCTAACTCAGCAGTTCTCAAGCTGTGGGTCACAACCCACAGGAACTGTATTAAAGGGTCATGGCATTAGGAAGGTTGAGAACCACTGGCTTAAATGGAAAGGCTACTTGTCCCAGGTCCTCAGTTATGACCCATCCTAGAAAAGGGGAGGTCACAGAAGTTTTAGCACTCTCCTGGTGAGGGAGAGCAAAGACAGTGAAGGAAAGGAGTAACTACAATGAGACCCTGTTCTCCTAAGCCTGGGTTTTGTGGACCTTGGAAAAGCTATTTGCAATTGACTTCAGCACTGATGGCTTTGAAAATGGGTTATAAGCACTGTCAAATTACTTAACTCACATACCTTTTAGTAAATTATTTGTTCCAGAAAGCCATAGTTCTAATTATCTCACAGACATCTGATGGATGATACTGTAGGAATCCTTTAGGAAGCAACAGAGTCAACACATAACATGGGATAGCAAAGAAATGGCCAGTGTAGAAGGACCCCACTGCCCAAGTTGGTCTGTGGCCAGAAGTGTTAAGGAAGTGACCTGGGTGCAGTGGTTTGTGTTCCCAGCTCTCAGTAGGATGAGATGAGAGTATTGCTTGAGTCCAGGAGTTTGAGAGCCTGGGCAACATAGAGACTCCTGTCTCGAAAAACAAAGAATTAAAAATTAGCTAAGTATGGTGGCACATGGCTGCAGTGAGCTATGATTGCACCACTGTATTCTAGCCTAGGTGACAGAGCCTCTGGAAAAAAAATTAGGGGAGGCCATTGTTTAGGACTGAACTCTTGCAATAGGACCCCCAAATGGAGTTACACCTGCAAAATACCATGTAATCAAAGTGAAACTTAAAGGAACAAGTTACATCCCCAAACAAACCAGTTTTTCCTGAAATCAAGAGATTCCAGTCTACCTGAGTCAGCATAATAAGGGAGTCCCCAGTGCTTTAACCCTCACTGAAAATGTAAGCTGAAGTAGTCTGCTGTTGATCAATTGGCTTTTTATCTATTGTTCTGCTTTCTTACTAACAGAACACTTTACAAAACCCACTGTTCTGCTATTGCCTAGTGGGAACTCTTATTTTATTTTGTACAGTGGAGACAGCCCTGATCTATAACTAAATTTGTTGTAATTTTGTCTTTTGTCAAAAGATACTTGAAAGTTACTAATCCAGAGGACAGCTACCTTACTGTTACTTTAAGAAAATACATTCATGAATAGGGCCCCAGCCCCATATACCCAAGATGGCAGGTTCAAACCTGGCCTTGGCCCAAACTGCAAAACAGAAAAATAGCCAGGCTTTGTGGCGGGTGCCTGTGGTCCCAGCTATTCGGGAGGCTGAGGCAAGAGAACCGCCTAAGCCCAGGAGTTGGAGGTTGCTGTGAGCTGTGTGACGCCATTGCACTCTACCAAGGGCGATAAAGTGAGACTCTCTCTCTCCAAAAAAAAAAAGAAAGAAAGAAAAGAAAGAAAGAAAGAAAAAGAAAATACATTCATGGATGGGCGGCGCCTATGGCTCAGGGAGTAGGGCGCAGACCCCATGTACCGAGGGTGGCGGGTTCAAACCCAGCACCGGCCAAACTGCAACAAAAAAATAGCCGGGCGTTGTGGCGGGCGCCTGTGGTCCCAGCTACTCTAGAGGCTGAGGCAGGAGAATTGCCTAAGCCCAAGAGCTGGAGATTTCTGTGAGTAGTGAAGCCACTGCACTCTATCAAGGGCGATCAAGTGAGACCCTGTCTCTACAAAAAAAAAAAAAAAGAAAGAAAGAAAGAAAGAAAATACATTCATGGGGATCAGAGAAGGAGATAGTTTGCAACACGAAAGGATTTATTTAAGACTGCTTGAAAAGGAATTTTTGAAATTCATTTTATACAGAACTTTTCTAAAGACACATCGCAGGGGGTAAATGCACACACTTGCGTAATATTTATACTGAAGACTATACCTTCCCTGAAACATCTTAATCTCATTTCTAAGTTGTCATTGTTGGGCCTACCTGTTTCCTTAAACCAAAAATAAAATAAGACAAAAATCCCCCATATTTTAATAATCTGGAAAAGCAAATGCAGTCTCCAAAGGTGACAAACTTCAACCCTGCAGTTATTCAGAAAGGAAAATCTAGCTCCAAACGCTGTTGTTTGCAAGCTGGATTGATAATTGGCAGGGACCAAGGATGGGTTTAAAGATGACTCAGATGTATGGACTGGGGAGCGTGGGAGGAGTACTGGGAAACCAGGGAGGGTCCTTCCAACTAAAAGGGATCTTATATCTGTCTTTAATGACCTCCAGGTTGTGAAGGACCAGAGCTGCTGGAAACTGGGAGGGGTGTCCAGGATAAGAAAAATCAAGACTCTGAGAAATGTACCTTCAAAAGATCTGAATGGGAGGCTGCAAAACTTCCCCCAACCCCCTCACTCCCGGGTTTTAGGCCAAGATTTGGGCAGAGAAATCGCTCTCCTTTCAAGCCTTTAGGGTTCTACTGGTGGCCCAGACGTGTGTCCTTCGCCAGGCCCCAGAATCTCCTTTAGGACGTCCCTGAGGCCCCAACGGGGCTCAGCAGGCAGCCGTCTGCGACCCCAGCCCGCAAGCTCTTGGGTTGGCCTTTAGGAAGCATCAACCTACTGTGCACCCTTAGCGGGTTAATTCCGACACGCTCTCTGCCCCACCCGGCCTCCGCCCCGGCTCCTAGCGATCCGGCCGCCCCACCCCAGCCTACAGCGCCACGCCCACTAGAGGGGTCCTTGGCAGTCCAGGGGTACTCTCCTTCAGCCTTGCCATCGCCTGCCGATGGTTCCCCTCCGGACCGCGAGCCCCACCGACTCCCCTCCCCCGGCCACAGCTGGCCCCTAGCCTGCTGCCCCTCCCGGGCGCCGCCCGCCCGGCTTCCTCTGCAGCTGACCGTGCGGCCGGCCCGCGCCCGCCGCCGCGCGCTGATTGGCTGGCCGCGGCCGGCGGCGGCGCTGAGTGGCCAGGAGGATTCGCTGGGTCAGGGCTGCAGAGGCGCTGGCGCACCGGCGGGAGCGGAGCCGCGGCGCGCTCGCCGGGGACGCCCGCCGCCCGCCCGCCCTTGTGAGCGAGCGGCCCGGGGCGCCTAGGGGTCCGTGCCGCGCCGGGCGCTGCCGCCCTGGCCGCCATGTGCTCCCAGCTCTGGTTCCTGACGGACCGGCGCATCCGCGAGGACTACCCGCAGGTGCAGATCCTGCGCGCCCTCCGCCAGCGCTGCTCCGAGCAGGACGTGAGCTTCCGGGCGGTGCTCATGGACCAGATAGCAGTCACCATCGTCGGCGGCCACCTCGGTGAGCGAGGCGGGCCCCGGGAGGGCGGGGAGACGCGCCGGGGTCCCTGACAGACCGCCAGGTGGGCGCGCTCACCGGTGGCTCCCCCAACCGAGTCTCTTTCGAGCCCCACAGACCAGCCGCTCTCTGCCTTCCAGACCTCTTGGGGTTGGAGAAAGCCCCTAACCTTGATAGCTTTTAACCACCGCCATCTGCCCTGGGGCCAAGATTTGAGAACGTGATTTAATTTATTTGGGGAGACTTTGTGAGGAACCCAAGGGTGGTCCGAGGAAAATCAAGCTACTAACTCAGAATGTGCAAATTCTCCTTGCACCGATACCTGTCGGTTTAGACTCGGAGGTTTCTAGAAATCAACACTAAATTTACAAAATTGTGATTAAGATGAATGTTTTTAAAAGTTCTTTTAGGAGTGTGTAAGTATTAGTAATGCACTGCACACAATGTTATTCCCAAACTAGGAACCTAATATATGAGGGAAATCTGAGAAAGAGTGGAGTTGTTTCTTTAGTGTAAAGTGGAAGAGGAAACCTTTGATAGGTCCCTTTAACTCATCCCCCTCCTTAGGTTGAATTCCGATTCCAGAAAAGCGAGGATTTCAGGTACAGACCTTTCCGGCCGCACTGTGCACTCCATTGCAGCGTTCAACAGACTTTCTTGAGTAAGATTTAGTTATCATCTTGTGGCCCTGACCTGAAAAGGTTAAGTGTGTTTTTGGATGTTCTTATTCTCCTTAATACAATGTCTCTTTGATATAGGAAGATTTATTAGCTTACTGTTTGAGTGTTTCCAGGGCTCCATTCGAGTTATCCAGCCATTTGGGGGGGGGGGTCCAGTACTCAAAGGGGTTTGGGCCCAGTTCAGGGTTCTTCTTGGGGTACTATGCATATTATTTCAACTACACTTGGTTAATTAGGCCTATAATTTGTTCCTTTTCTTTGACAGAAAAAGGAATTCCAAATTCTGAAAAGACTACTTACAAGTGACATTTGGAAGATGACCTAAGTGGAATACATAGATTTGTTTTAGACTTGTATCCATAACTTTAAGACCTTTTTATGTAATTTCAGATTTATGTCCTGTTGAAATATACTATAAACATGAGTTACCTTAAATTTAAACTAAAACAGCATCTTTCAGACATAAAAGATATCTGAAACATCTCTCTATCCTTGATTTGCTCAAACTCTCACAGTTAATTAATGCGCACTAAATTCCTGAACGGGGAATCTGCAGATCCTTATTCTTATTACAACTTTGCTGTTTATAAGTAAGTCTCTTTGCGTTGGGCAGGACACTTTATGTCTTTGAATCTTAAGTTTCTTATTTATAAAAAAAAAACTTGAGGTTCCTTAACCAGCTTTAAATTTCTCTGTTTCAGTACCATATCTAAATTGGATAATCTGTTATATTTTACTGCTCTAGATGAAGTAGTTAATATACACAACTCTCTGTTCCCAGGATGAACTTTTTTTTTTTTTTTTTTTGCAGTTTTTGGCCGGGGCTGGGTTTGAACCCCCGCCACCTCTGGCATATGGGGCCAGTGCCCTACTCACTGAGCCACACATGCCACTCCACCAGGATGAACTTTTTTGCTTACTTATTTATTTTAGTTTAGATGTCTTTTCTGAGATACAGTAGCCAAAATTCCACATCACGTCCCTGTTGTAGACCCATCACAAATTCTATAAAAAATGCAGAAAAATGCTTTATGTATCTAAAACATTTATCTAATATTTTTATTACTTATTTATTTGGATATAGGGTCTCTCTGTTGCTTAGTGGAATATGGTGGATTGATAATAGCTCACTGTAGCCTCAAACTCCTGAGCTCCCTCCTATCTCCCCAGTAGTGGGGTTACAGGTGTGCACCACTATACCCAGCTAATTTAAAAAATTTCTTTTTTTGTAGAGACAGGGTCTCACTGTTACCCAGGCTGGTCTCAAACTCCTTGCCTCAAATAAGCCTCCTGCTTTGGCCTCCCAAAGTTCTAGGATTATAGGTGCAGACCATCCCACTTGGCCTTATTTTAAAGAGACAGTTGTAGGAAAATAGAAAATTAAATTCTAATGCTACAGGAAACATTTAAAACCTTTTGTTTAGTGTCTTATACTTTAATGGAATTCATGTGAAAAGACATCAGTGTATTCATAGACCAGGAGTTAATCTTTTTAACTACAAGAAAATCTACATAACTTTTCCTGGTTGGTGGAGAAATTGAAGACATGATTTTTTAATGCAGTTTTAATTTTTTGTTAATTTAGAGGTAGTCAATACACAAATCACAGCACATTGAACAAACCTATTAGATCACCATTTATTGTCCAAACTTGTCAAAAGATTTAATCTTTGTGCAACTGTATCAATGAAAGCACAACAAAACAAGTTCCATGAGAAGAGTAACCTCATTTGCTTTGACCAATGCTGGAATAGTAACTAGAATAGTGCCTTGCACGCAAATATTTTTTAATGAATAAAGGAATAAGCTCTATTTCCTAGGTTCTTCTCTAGTGAAACTAAAGAAAACTCTTGACAATTTGCTAAGCCCAAGCATGCTTCTGAAAATAATTCCAGAATTCACTTGCTTTGAAATACAGAAATTTGGAGTTATGATGAATGATATTGGTGCTGTTTCCCATTTGAGAATTATAGACTGTGACAGCTGGAAAGGACTTTGAGATCATCCATTCTAACTCCTTCATTTTATAAAGAAGAACCTGAGGCTCAAAGAGATGACATTCACAGTGCTAGTAGCCAACAGGCAGTAAAAAAAAACAAATCCTGATCTCTTAATTCCTAGCCCAGTTTAGCACATCTGCAACCTATCGTACTAGTACATTTCTCAGTAGATGTGGAATTGAACTGAATTCAATTAAATTGAGGCTAGACAATGACTTTACAAAGTAATTTTATAGTTCAGGAAATTCAGGTACCACCCTTCCAAAGCCTTTGTTTCTTCACTCCTTTCTATTGCTTTTTTAAGGTTAGTGTGGGGATATGATGAAGGAATTGATTTGGTGCAGGTATGGATAGTACCTCAGCCAAGTTCATTCCTGAGCTAGTCAGAGCCCAAATACAGGGGATAGAACTTCAGGTTATGTCTGGAAATAGAATTCCAAAAAGAGATTAAAAGTTTTGAATTTAAAGATTCTAATTCCTGTATTTCCAACAAGATTATACATATAAACAGACATAACAATTATATTTAATCTAGTTATCTACCCTATCCAACATAGATTTGGGTGGGAGACCTGGGGAGAGGGGAATGACCTTCAGAGGACTGAAGCAATCTTTAAGAAAACGTCCTGTCCTTTTTTCCCTGAGTGTGGCATCATGAAAATCATATCTATCTACATTTCCTTTTTAAGCACTGCAAGTTCTTCATTTATTCCATAAACATGTATTCATTATTCTTAACCCTAGGGAGAAAGTAATGAATGTGACACCAAAATGTACGTAGTCATAGCAAAATATATATGATACTTAATGTATGAGTAATAAATTGTTATTTTCCCATTGTAGAACCCCAACATGAAAATGTATTCTATGAAAGGAAATTTTTTAAAATGTTGTATAATAAAAATATATGCTACTCTTTTATGTTAAAAAATATATATATATAAAAAATACTTATTCTATGCTAGGCATAGGCTTAGGTCTTTTTACACATTACCTCTTATAAATGTCAATAAGGTAGTTGGGTACAGAGTACCAGCTGGAGGTTAGGACCAATAATTCTGGTCTATCTTTCTTTCTATCTCCTCTCCACTTTCTATCTCCTCTCTTCTACTGTACCTTGTATATCGGTCTACACTGATTTCACCCAACCTGTCTGTGACTTCAGGCCTTGCACTAAAGTTTTCTGTGCCTGAGATGTCCATTTGGTCCCTTCTGTGTGGTGAACTTTTATCCATCTTTCAAATCCAGCATGAGTCATCCATCTCTACAGAGTCTGTTTGGAGCTCCCTATCCTGTCCCCAAGTAATCCCTCTCTTTCATCTGCTGCCAAATAGCATTGTCTATACCTTTTAAAATAGCATTCGTCATATTCCACTATAATTTATAAGGTTTTTCTCCCCTTTCCTCCTGAATGACTGGGTGTTCCTCACATGTATGCTCCATAACTGGTACATAGCAGGACTTCAGTTGATGTTAGTTGGATGTGCTTGCCTTGGCAGCACATATACTGAAATTGGAACTATACACAGAAGGTTAGCGTGGCTTCTGCACAAGGAAGACATACAAATTTGTGAAGCGTTACATATTTTTTAAAAGGCTAAAAAAGTGTTAGTTGGACAACTGAGTAAAGTGCCCTAAAGGTTAATTTGAAGTATGTGAGACTATTACTGTAATTAGCTCCTGTGTTTGGGAGATCATAATTGGATGTGGAAATGTTTTTGTAATGAGCCTTTGTATGAGGACAGATTCACTAGTAAGAATTAAGTTTTGACCACCTGCAGGCCTGTATGATTAGCTGGCTCAAGAGACAAGTATAGTAGCAAACTTAGGGACAGATACCAAATCAGATAAAATGAGTCTGACCTGGAAATGAGATTGTGTTACAGCGAGCATCTTAGGATCAGGATGATTCAGCATTCCTTCCCTTACTTTCAGAGCTAAAACCTTGGTGACTTTATGGCAATTTCTAGATCAGGTTCTTTAAATCAGGTGTTCTGGGATCCTTTCATTTGGTTCTTTGTAGTAATCAGGTGAGTCAAATTTAAAAGAGTGGTGGTGGGGGGTCCTAACTAAATTTGTATAACAAATAGTCTTACACAGACTGTACAAGGCAACAGAAGGCTCAGAGAGAAAAGATGGACTCTTATCACTATGCAAGAAGACAGCAGCAAAAGGGTACTACACTGTTTTGTGTGCAGGGTGCTTGATCTTTAACCTCAGTTCCTCCTAAAGGCTCATACCTGACATTTTGTAGTCTGAATGATGCCACTATATAACATTAGTGAAGCAAAAGGTTTGAGAATGGGTGAAAGTACCTCCCATATGCTGTTTCCAGATTGACCAGAGCGCTGCATGGTTCTGCTTCTTTACCCCATGGGCTGAGAATGGGTTGTATGTTTAGTTTTATGTTTCTTTTCTTTTCTTTCTTTTTTTTTTTTTTTTAGATACATTCTCACTCTGTTGTCCTGAGTAGAGTGCCATAGGGTCGTAACTCATCACATCCTCAAACTCTTGGGCTCAAATGATCCTCTTGCCTCAGCCTTGTAAGTAGTTGGGACTACATGCACCTGCTACAAAGCCTGGCTAATTTTTCTGTTTTTAGTAGAGATGGGGTCTTGCTCTTGCTTCAGGCTGATCTCCACCTCCTGAGCTCAAGCAATCTACCTGCCTTGGCTTCCTAGAGTACCACCACACCTGGTCTTAGTTTTATGTTTCTAACAATCATTTATAGAGACACTTCATGAACTGTATTAAGAGTTCTAGAAGCGCTTGGTGCCCACAGCTCAGTGGTTAGGGCGCTGGCCACATGCACCGAGGCTGGTGGGTTAGAACCCAGCCAGGCCTGCTAAAACAAAAAATAGTCAGTTTTTGTGGTAGGTGCCTGTAGTCCCAGCTACTTGGGAGGCTGAGGCAAGAGAATCGCTTAACCCCAAGAGTTTGAGGTTGTTGTGAGCTGTGATGAGAAAAAAAAAAGAGTTCTAGAACCAGTAGATTGAGATCCTTCATGGATCTCAGAACTCTAATGCTAGATTTCTGAACCACCTGTTGCTGCTACCATATCACTTTGCCACATTTGTCAGAACCGTATGGTGGAAGGGGCACAGCCATCACTCAGAGATGTCCATGCCAACCCCACCCATCCATGCTTCCTTGTCATACCTCTTGCAAGCAGGGAGTCCACTGAATCCAGGTTCATCAGCATCAGCCTCACCTCACTCTAGCTACTTGCCTGGCTCTTGCCCACTGCCCTGAGATACTTCACTTCATAAGCAGTTTATATTGTTTTAACACAGATCTTCAACATAATCTGAAATTCTCTATTTCTATCTGATCTTTGCTATTAAAATGTAACTCAAGACTCCACTATGAGAAGGCAGTAAGTTTAAATTACTTTGTATTGAGGAGCTAACAAGAATGATTCCTCATTTATGTAACTCTGTCGTTAATACTTTAGTATCTTTTATGTGCTCTAATCTTCTCAACAATCCATTCATTCAACAAATAGTTACTGAGCGTCCACTCTATACCAAGCACTGTGCTAGGCACTACAGATGTAATGGAGAGTAAGAAAAGATGTGGTGTCTACCTTCATGATTATTATTTCATTTATTCATTCATTCTGGCAACAAGTATCTATCTATATAAGATATTGTTCTAGGCACCAGAATAAAATGGGCAAAAATCTCTGCCTGTTCTAGATGGGAGAGATAGAATATCAACAAGGTAAGAAAAGGGCTAAGGAGAGAACAGAACATTTCTGGAGGTGAGGGTGAGGATTGCAATCTTAGGGTGGCTGGGGTGGTCCTCCCCCAGGAGATTATTTTCAAAGAAAGGCTTGAAGCAAGCTGTTTAGAGTAAGCAGAAAAGGGGTGAGTACTAGGAGAGGAGGTCAGAGAGGTGAGTGAGGAGGGAGCAGATACATAGGGCCTTGAGGACCATTGAAGGACTTTGGCTCTGCAGTCCAAGGAATAGGGAAGGGACGTGATCTGCCCTTTCACAGGGTTTTTCTGGCTACTATATTGAGAATACACTGGTGGGAGCAAGGACGGAAGCAGGGAAGTCCTTTAGGAAGTCATTGCTACAATTCAGGTGAGAAGTGATTATTAGGTTAGAAGGATTTCAGGGGAAGAGGTGAAAAGTGACTGGGATTTAGACGTACGTATTTTGAAGACAGAGTTGCCAGGATTTGCCTGCTGGATCAGATGTTGAATGTGCAGGGAAGACCCAGCAAATAGGATTCCATGTTTTTTTGCCCAAGCAGCTGGAAGAATAAATATGCCATTGTCACATGGAAAGGATGAGAAAGGAGTAGGTTTGGGCAGGGGACAAATATCAGAACTTGGTCTGAGATGCCTGTTAAACATCTGAGTAGAAATGTTAAGTGAGCAATTTATGGTAGAGATTGGACTTCAGGAGAAAGGCCTGACCTGGAGATCTCGAAGTAGGAGCATTCAATACACCTATCAAGGAGGTGACTATAAATAGAAAAGAGCCAGGGAGTGCTGTCTAGGCGTCCCCAGTACTCAGTGGTCAGGGAGAGGAGGAAGATTAAGCACACAATCAGAGTGAAAGAACTGAAGAAGTCCAAGAGAGAGTGGTGTCCTGGCAGCCAAGTGGAGAAAAATAGTTCAGGAAGGAAGATGTGATCAGACCATGTCAAATGTTGCTGGTAGAACAAGTAAGATGAGCAATGAGAATTGATTTAGCAGTGTGGGTTTAGTATTAGCAGCCCTTGTAAGAGTGGTTTCAGTGAAGTAACGGAACACCATAAATATAGTCTTAGGAGTTTTGTTATAAAGGGAAGTGGAAAATGGGATGACACCTCAAAGGGGAGATGGAGTTGAGAGGCTTTTCTTAAGGAAGAAATAACAGCATCCAAAACTGGAGTGAATGATCCAGTGGAGAGGGAGAGGCAAATGGCAAGAGCAGTGGATGGCTTTATGTAGATGAGAGGAGTTAGTCTAAGCTGGGAACAAGAACAGTTCAGCTCTTATAAGAATAGAGAAGGTGGCTCAGTGCCTGTGGCTCAACGGACTAAGGCGCCAACCATGTACACCTGAGCTGGCGGGTTTGAATCCAGCCCCGGGCCCGCCAAATGACAATGACGGCTGCAACCAAAAAATGGCCGGGCATTGTGGTGGGCGCCTGTAGTCCCAGCTACTTGGGAGGCAGAGGCAGGAGACTCGCTTGAGCCCAGGAATTGGAGGTTGCTGTCAGCTGTGATGCCAGGGCACTCTATCCAGGGTGATAGCTTGAGGCTCTGTCTCAAAAAAAAAAAAAAAAAAAGAATAGAGAAGGTATAGCTTATATGTCACAGGTGCAGGGAGGTGAGTAGATGTGATAGTAGGCATTTACAGAGAAGTTCTCTTCTGATTGTTCTAATTTCTTGCATTGAAATAGGGAAGATGGGAGGAAGCAGTGAAGCTTTGAGATGAGACGAGAAAATGTGAAATAAGGTTGAATGAATGGACTAGGGAAATACGATGATCATTGGGCAGCATTAAGGGTGCCCTTTAAAGAAGTCAGCAGGTTTGTGTATTTCTTTCCAACTATGTTCTGTTGTAAAGGAGGGAATATGAAGTTAACTGAGTTGGATTGGTCTCACCAGAGTTAGTTGTGGTTTAGCTAAGTAAGAAATAAGAGCAAAGATTTGAGTGTCTCTGCAGGGAGTGATTGTGGTGCTTGTGGAATTTAAGTAGGGTAAGAAGGGAAGCCACAATGTGAAAAGGGTGGGAACAGTGGAAAGATAGGAGAATTCATGGATTCCTGTGGGGTCAGAGTATAGTTGAAGTTGGGGTACTAGAGAAAGTTAAGTTGAAAAGAAAGGACATGGTTGTTAGAGGTAGGAATTGTGACAATTGCTTAAAGTCCTAACCAGGAGTGGTGCCTCACGTGGGGGTGGAGGGCCAAGATTCTTGGAGGAAAGAAGGTCAAGAAATTGAGAGGACTGGGCATTGGAAGGATCCCCCAGAGGGACATTGAAACCACCAATATTTATGACCATGTGGAAATGAGTGAGGAGCTGAGGGGAGATGTTACCCAGGGTCTGTAGACAACTTGCACAGGAGAGGTGCCGTCTGTTGAGAGTCAGGCTGGGGTATTAAGGAGAGGAGAAGGAGAATGGTCTGGGAGTCATAGTGAGGAGCAAGGAGGACATTGGTCCGATCTGTAGGTACAGTAATCTTAGGTAAGAGGGAGAGAAAACAACCATAGCTTGTGAGGGCTGTTGGGGAAGCAGTGACACGGAAGATGGAATGCAGATGAACTCAGAAAAAGGAAAATGAAGAGAAGGCTCACTGGAAAGGTTGCAGGTAAGGAGATTTGCCGTTGGTCGATTGGGTTCCAGTGGGCACAGTGGAGGTGGAAGAGTGGGAAGGTTGGAGCAGAAAAGGCAACATCAGAGCCACGTAGGTCCCAAAGTCCAGGGAAAGGAGTCCTTGGAGACTGAGTCTTGGGTGACTGAGATGAATGGGGATTAAGGACTTACTGAGATATGTCTTCATGGTCAAAGATAGTGTAGGTGAGGTGGCAGGGAGCAGGGAGGTGAGGAAGGAAGGTTTGCCAAGTTCTGGGGCCCTTACATTTGACAGAAGAGGAAACTAAGACCCAGGGAGATTTTTGTGTCATTCCCAACTATATGACAGCAAGGAATTAAATCAGAACTCTGACTTGAAGGCCAATACTTTATCCACTTTGCTGTAATTGCCTTTCCTCTCATATTGTTTTAACTTCTTGAAATGCTTTTCCAAGTTCTCACTTTAGCCTTGACATATTCCTGACCTCAGTGCTTAGAAGATGCCATGACTTTACAATCGCTTTGTTTCTGAAAGGTAGATGAGTTTATTTGTTTCCTAATATTTTTTCAGAACCCAGAGGCACTGTGAGTCAACATCTCCTTTCTGAAACTTTCCTTGATTCTTTCCCCAGGTAGAGATAATCATCCTGATTGCTCCCTTCTCTTTTGCTGACATTGTACCCTGATATATAGGATAGTCTGTTAGGGCACTTGGCACTTTCTGTTAGAGTCAGTCATCTCCTCTCCTCACGTCCTGCCCAGCAAGACTGATGTGTCTTGTTACTACCTAAAATAGCTACGAAAATAATTTTATGGTTGGGGGTCACCACAACATGAGGAACTATATTAAAGGGTCACGGCATTTGGAAGGTTGAGAACCACTGACCTCGGTGCTCTGCACAGAGAGCATTATTGGCAACAGTTGTGTGTTGTCTTTCTTCTTAAGTTCCAGGGATAATGTTTGTTTTACTCACACCTTTCAACTTCCATAACTAGCCCTAAAGACACAATGCCTGTTCCTTAGCTGTCAGTGGTCCACCCAAGTCCCTTTGACTTTTTACCTTTGACTGCATAAGGGCCACACTTCTGACCACAAGCACCCAGACCTCTGTCTGGATCTCTCCCAGTCCCTGGTACCCTAATTGCCCACACATGCATGGCAAGCCGGAAAGCCAGGGAATCAACACCACACCCCTAGAGCAGGCCTTAACCAAAGACTGAGTCGATATAGAAAAATCCTAAATCACCAGTTCCTTCATCCCTCAGATGGAATAACTGAGATGTGTGTGCTGGTGATGAAGAAACCACTTCCTAGAGTTCCTCTGCAGAATTCAGCTCTGGCTGCTGAGCTGGTAACTCAGTTGGTAATACACCTTTTATTGGCCACCTTGACTTCTCTACCCCCTGCCAGCGTTTTTTGAAATTACTATCGAGATAGACTATTTGCGCCTAAATCCTTGTCTCAGTGTGTTTCTGGGGAAAGCCAAACAAACACAGTTTAGCTCAAAGTAAGTGCTAAATCAGGGTTCACTGAAAGAATACCTGGGACAATAATGTGTTGTATGAGTGAAAAATTGAATGAATATTTTAAGTTGTGTCTCTTTCTCCATGATAAACATGGTAGAGAGGTACCACCTGGTATTTCAGAGTTATATCAACAGTTCAATAAAGGTTGAATTGAATTAAATGACCTCAAAATAGCAGTTAATGGAAAGAGAAAATGGCCACATAAGTGACTGTGAGTTTTAATGAGGTGGAAGTAAGATTTCTTTGGACATTGTAACAAGTGCTTTAAAAGTGAAAGAGTGGAGGTAGCATCTACTCATTAAGAATAAAAATAACCAGACAAAGACTTTAGCTGCCATCTCAGTGGCTGTGGAAACAACAAAAATAAACAAATGAGACTTAATTAAGCTGAAAAGCTTCAGCACAGCTAAGGACACAAGTAAAGCAAATAGACAACCTTTGGAATGGGAAAAGATATTTGCAGGTTATGAATCTGACAAGGGTTGGTAACTAGAATCTACAGAGAACTAAAATTAGCAAAAAAAGAGCAAATAATCCCACCTACCACTAGGCAAGAGATATGAACAGACCTTCTCTGAGGAAGACAGATGAATGGCTAACAAACATTTGAAAAAATGCTAATTGATTGTCAGAGAAATGCAAATCAAAACCACCCTGAGATATCACCTAACCCCAGTGAGAATGACCCACATTACAAAGTATCAAAGCTGCAGATCCAGGTGTGGATGTGGAGAGAAGGGAACACTTTTGGGACTGTAAACTAATATAATCTCTTTGGAAAGAAGTATGGAGAAGCCTCAAGGAACTCAAATTAGACCTACCATTTGATCCTGCAATCCCATTATTAGGCATCTACCCAGAAGAAAAAAAGTCATTTTATCATAAGGACATTTCCACTAGACTGTTTATCGCAGCTCAATTTAAAATTGCCAAACTGTGTAAACAACTTAAATGCCCATCAACCCAGGAATGGATTAACAAGCTGTGGTATGTATATACCATGGAATACTATTTAGCTGTTAAAAAGATGGAGACTTTATATCCTTTCTATTAACCTGGATGGAGGTGGAACACATTCTTCTTAGTAAATTATCACAAGAATGGAGGAGCAAGAAGCCACTGTACTCAATACTAATATGAAGCCAGTAGATGATCTAATTCATACCCACATGAGTGGAAAAACTCAGATCCATTCAAGGTTGGAGGGGAGAACAAGGAGAGAGGAGAGGGAAGGGAGTTGATGTGCTCCCACTTAATGGGCATAATGTTAGGGTGTATGGCACACCTCTTGGGGGCAGGTCACATTGTAAGAGGGACTCTACCTAACAAATGCAAACATTATAACCTAAATCTTTGTACTCTCAAATTAACCTGAAAAAATACTAATTTTAAAAAAGAATATGAATAACTGGCCAGGCATGGTGGCTTATGCCTTGATTATAGCACTTTGGGAGACCTAGATGGGAGGATTGCATGAGACCAGGAGTTCAAGACCAGCCTCGGCAACATAGCAAGGCCCTGTCTCTCTCTCTCTCTCTTTTTTTTTTTTTGTACAGACAGTCTCTCACTTTATTGCCCTTTGTAGAGTGCCGTGGCATCACACAGCTCACAGCAACCTCCAACTCCTAGGCTTAGGCGATTCTCTTGCCTCAGGCTCCCGGGTGGGACTAAAGGTGCCTGCCACAATGCCCGGCTATTTTTCTGTTTTGCAGTTCGGCCGAGGCCGAGTTTGAACCCGTCACCTTCAGTATATGGGGCCGGCTCCCTACTCGATGAGCCACAGGTGCCGCCGAAGGCCCTGTCTCTTAAAAAAAAAAATTGCACAGGATAGTGGCATGCTTCTGTAATCGTAGCCACTCAGTAGGCTAAGGCAGGAGGATTGCTTGAGCCCAGGATGTGAGGCTGCATTAAGCTATGATCATAACACTGTACTCCAGTCTGAGCAACAGAGTGAGACCCTGTTTCTAAACAAAAAAGAATAAAAGTAACTTCCTTATGAGAAATGCTGGAAATGTTGTACAAAGAAAAGCTAGAAAATGATGAAGATGAACCAGCTCACATTTTAATGACATATCTTCCTCCTTACACAAGATTATCTGGAGCACTAATTGGATCGTCCTTATTGGTGACTTTCAGAGTTTCACTATCAGCCACTGTTACATGATCCTGCTAAAATAAACGATTGTAAAAGCTGCCTTAAGTGAGGTGCTTGTTTGCTCTCCTACTAAAATACCCTGCTGTTTTCTTATTTCTGCTGCTTGCTTTGTACCTGAAGGTTTTTTCTAGAAAGCAACACTAACAAATGCAAACATTGTAACCTAATTATTTAATTTTCTTTCTTTTGTGAAGCAGAGGATGTATGGTTGTGCACCGGTAGAGTGGTGAATCATTCTGTATCAGTTTGTGTAAAAACAAAGATGTTTACAGTCAAATCTATTCCAGGGATCTGTATTGTCTTTAAATGAGACAATATATGTGAAAGTTCTTAGCAAAGAACTGAAAACATGATACATATTCAATAAAAATGTTAGCTGAATTCAAATTTGAATTGTAACACCTCTTATTATTCATCCATTTATTTCCCTCATTAGCATGCATGATTGAGAATGGTTTTTGTTTGTGTTTTTTTTGGTAGAGACAGTCTCACTTTTTCGCCCTCGGCGGAGTGCTGTGGCGTCACACAGCTCATAGCCACTTCCAACTCCTGGGGTTAGGCAATTCTCTTGCTTCAGCCTCCCAAGTAGCTGGAACTACAGGTACCCGCCACAACGCCCAGCTGTTTTTTGTTGCAGTTTGGCCGGGATCGGGTTTGAACCCGCCACCCTCCATATATGGGGCCGGCGCCCCACTCACAGAGCCACAGGCGCTGCCCTTGAGAATGGTTTTTAAGATTTAGAACTCTACTTTCTAATTACCATTTGCTAATATCTAATGCTATTTCTCTTTATTCTAAAGTGCATTTCTTTGCTATTGCATATGCAGACACAAAAGTTTTGTGGAATTTAACTTAACCCAACATACATGTTAGAAAAAAACAGACTTAAAAGTTATCCCAGTTTTCTATGTTATTTTTAATACATTAAAATATTTCCAAATATAAATAGTTCAAAAGGAAATCAGAACATAATTACCCATTGAAAGTAGGTTCTTTTTAATATAAAGAAAATGCCGTTGGGTTTCAAAAAGTTGATGTAAACTAGGTTGGCAGTTGATCACTGTACTAACTAGTTTGGGGTTTGTTCTTATTCCTGCTACTATCTTATTGACCTGCTTTGGGGCAAAGTGATCATTTTAACTTAAATTTAAAAAGTAGTTTGAGGCTAAACGTAGTAAATTTCAAGTCTAACCCAGGAGTCTTGGAGACCCCAGACATTCTAGAAGTATCAGGTGCCTCCTCACGTTAAGGTGACACCCAAATGCACTAGGGTACTTAGATCACGTGGAATCCCTTGTTAGTAGAGGGCAAGAGCCTCATGGTAGAGGGCTTTCCTTCCATTTCCTGGCAGCCAGGCAGAGTCCTGTCATCTTCAGTGTCCTGCATCAGCTCCATAGACTACAGTGTATGTGTTAAGGATCCTGGCAAAGGTGACATATTAAGCTCCACCCTGTGTTAGGTTTATTAGGTCCTTTCCTGAAAGACAATGTTAATAGGGAAGGGGATTAGAGATTACTTAAGGGTTTAAGGTGTCAGAATTCACAGACAGGTTTGCCAAGGGCGAGCCTTAAACCCAGCTTGTCTTTGGTCATGACTGGGTGGAAATGCTGCTCTACTAATATGGGAATGTGACAGCAAAGGCAATCAGAAAATGAAGTTGCATGCAGCAAGAAGCTCAGAGCTATCTCAGTGGGCACAGATGCATCCCTGCACTTGTCATGGCCTCTCAGCCCAGGGCTGGGCAGCTAGCTCAGAGTCAGACACCAGACCTGTCTAGCTGCTTGCCTTTTGGGCTACACTTTAACCCTTGCCATTCTTCATTTATTAAAGGATTCAGTTGGAATGAGCCAGGCCCAAAGATTTACCTTTGGAGAAGAGAGATGGAGTCCTGGTAAGACTTCCTAGGTCTGTGTGAGCCTGCTTGTTAAGGCTGAGCTGTCTCTGTCCCTTTGTGGTTGGTATTTCCAGAAATGACAGAATCCTGCCCATTTAGAAGTTTAACTGTTTGTGGTCTCATGTTGGAATTTGAAAGCCAGATGTTTTTGCTGCTTCTCATCTCTGTAGGTCATTGTTCTCATCAGGTGGTAAAAATCTCCATAACTTGTCCTACTTTGTTTAGTAGAACGTCTGTGTAATAAGAATGCCAGTGCCTTACATATGTATATATAACATTTTATTATTTTCAAAGCATTTTGCATATATATTATCTCACTATGTAATGTTGTCCTGTTGGGTGTTCTGTTTTTACTCACTGTTTTCATTAACTTGAATTTTTTTTTTTTTTTTTTTTTTTTTGTGACAGAGTCTCAAGCTGTCGCCCTGGATAGAGTGTCGTGGCATTATAGCTCACAGCAACCTCCAATTCCTGGGCTCAAGCGAGTCTCCTGCCTCTGCCTCCCAAGTAGCTTGGACTACAGGCATCCGCCACAACGCCCGGCTATTTTTGTTTGGATTACAGCCATCATTGCTGGTTGGCAGGCCCAGGCTGGATTCGAACCCGCCAGCTCAGGTTTACATGGCTGGCGCCTTACCCCGCTGAACCATAGGCGCCGAGCCAACTTGAATATTTTTCTTTCTCCACCTCCTTTGTTTTTTTTTTTTTTTTTTTTTTTTTTTGCAGTTTTTTGTCTGGGGCTGGGTTTGAACCTGTCACCTCTGGCCTATGGGGCTGGCGCCCTACTCCTTTAAACCACAAGCACCGCCCTCCTCCTACCACTTTTAAAGATACTTCATAAGCTTTACTTTCCCCCTTTCATATTATTTTTCCCCACAAACTATAAATTAAAAAAGAATTTTTCAAAGCACAGTAAAAGCATATATAAATTGTGCTATTTTGTGAGAGCAAAGTGAAGACGACCTGGATGCTGTTTATGACTCTTCCCTGAAAATTATGTTCTGGTTCCTTGGGTTCGTGCTATCAGTAGAAGTACTAAAAACAATTTATCGTAATGACTGCAGCTACCCTCAGCCTACCTTTTTAAATCTGTGAAACACCTCCTAGCATAGGGGGAAAGTGTGCAAATTAGAGCCATATACTAGTTTTGTGGGTATTGTTTTTCATTTTTGTGCTTGGAGTTTTTTTTTTTTGCAGTTTTTGTTTGGCCAGGGCTGAGTTTGAACCCGCTACCCCACTACCTCCGGCATATGGGGTCAGTGCCCTACTCCTTTGAGCCATAGGTGCTTCCCTGTGCTTGGTGCTTTTTTAATGATAATATTCATCATCTGATGGAGAATTTATAACTTAATTTGCACCTTTTGTTTTCTTGGAATTATACAGTTATGCAGTATAATATCACTTATGAAATAGAAGTGCCTTAGGTTAAAGCCTAAAAGGTGGTTCTGTAAAATGTGTTTGTTGTTTGTTTTTTTTTTTGTAGAGACAGAGTCTCACTTTATCGCCCTTGGTAGAGTGCTGTGTCTCACAGCTCAGAGCAACCTCCAACTCCTGGGCTTTAGGCGATTCTCTTGCCTCAGCCTCCCGAGAAGCTGGGACTACAGGTGCCCGCTACAACGCCCGGCTATTTTTCTGTTTTGCAGTTTGGCCGAGGCTGGGTTTGAACCCATCACCTTCAGTATATGGGGCCGGTGCCCTGCTTGATGAGCCACAGGCGCCACCCTGTAAAATATGTTTTAAAGGTTTTCTTTAGAGCATTTTAGAGACCGCTTTGAGGTTCATAAGACAGACCAAGTAACTCCTTGAACTTCTCATTGACCTACTCATCCCATTCCCTGTCTCCATCATTCCCTTCCCAGATGCTGGGTGCAGTGTAGATACCTAGGTACCTATTCAGAGTAGTTCAAGCTATTGGATGTCAGGGCTGAAAGGGACCAAGCAAGTTGCTGCTAGCCTCTCTGACACTTGTATTCCCTCTGTCCCATTCTTGAGTGATCAATGAGCCTCAGTCTATTACATCCTAAGAGAGTGTGAAAATATCCCTTTTGTTGAGCCCAAATCTATCTCCCTGAAGCTTCTGTTCAATTCAAACAGTGAGTGGCCACCATGTACCAGGCACTAGTCTGAGTTTACAGCAGTGAACAGAGAGAAAATAATGGTTTTACGGCTAGCTCTTTTTCTTAGATTGATACAAGACAAAACAAGTAATTCTTTTTCATGCAAGCCTTTCAGAAATTTGAAGACTGCTCATGTTCTTCTGAGTCTTCACTTTAAGCTCATACTTCCATTGAACCCAATGTGATATGGCGTCAGGTCTTTTTGCTACTGTATATGGATAATTCTAGTTTTGTTTAATATCGAGTTGATTTTTAGTAGGCTGACTTAAGTTTTTTGTTATAAAGGTAACATGTACATGAAGATATTTTGGAAAATACAGATAAGTATAATAATATAAAGAGGCAATTACCTATATTCCTATTGCCCACTGTTAAAATGTTAGCATATTTCCTTCTAGCCATTTCCACCTTGTGTCTCTTTACATAGTTGAGATCATAATGCATTATTTATAATTTTGTATCTTGGTTTTTCGCTTCACTTTGGCAATTTCTGCTTTCATTATATTGATAGAAATCATTTAAATTGTTGCATGACGTTCCAGTCAGATAGACTTTTTAAAGATAAGTTGTAAAAGAATGGAAGGGATTCCTAAAGTGGGCTACACTGTTTTCTTTAAGAGACCTTCAGCCTATACTTGAAGTAGTGCTAGTCCTAACAGAAGGAAAGTGTGAGACTACATGTCTTCTGTGAATTCTTCTAACTTAGATTATTCTTGACATGTTGCTTTTTTCCTGTTTATGTGTTTCATCATAATCATGCTCTGCCCATTTATTTGGAGTACAGGGCTACCTGTAGAGTCTTCTTGTTAAACCAGGTTGTCCACATGGTTGTTTCTGAAGCTCTGTTTCTGCTAGGTTCAGTCTTAAGGCGTCTGTTGGAACCAGTTCTGCTGGTGGACTGCATGATGGGAAGCAGAGCACTCACCTTTGTCCTTGGATTGCAGGCCTCCAGCTGAACCAGAAGGCCCTCACCACCTTCCCGGACGTGGTGCTTGTGCGGGTGCCCACACCATCAGTGCAGTCGGATAGCGACATTACTGTCCTGCGACATCTGGAGAAGCTGGGCTGCCGCTTGGTCAACCGCCCACAAAGCATCTTAAATTGCATCAACAAATTTTGGACATTCCAAGAGCTGGCTGGACATGGGGTCCCCATGCCAGACACCTTCTCCTATGGTGAGTCTCCTGCAAATACAGTTGGAACTTATCTTCCCAAACCACCTGCATCTCTCTCTTTTCTTTACCCCCAAATATTCTATTATCTCTTGTCATTCCTCTGTCTGCAACAGACTAAATCTTTATCCTAGCCATTCTTTCTGTCCGAAATGCCTTTGCTTCTTTATCTCTATACGTCATTCATTAAGTATGTTTCAGGTATACACTATAATGACAGCCATCATACTAGGTGCTGGGATACAGCAGTAAGAGAGTCTTGCCCTCAAGGCATTCCTAGTTCATCAGAGTCAGAGGACAACAACTAAACAGACAATTTCAGTGCAATGTAATAAGAGTCTCCATAAGAGTTCGTGCTGGGCAGTGCAGGAGAACATGGGAGAGTTCCTAAAGGAGGTTAGATATTGAGGAAAGCTTCTAAGAGAGATAACAACTATCTAAACTGAACTTACCCAGATAAGTAAACAGGGATGAGGCTTGATCTAAGCAGAGAACAGAATAAAGACCTAGAGGTAAGAGACAACCTGACCTGTTGGTGGTGTTGTGAGTAATTCATAGAATGTTAAGGGAGACAGAGTTGAGATAGAAGTCTAGAAAGATAAGGAGGCATATACAGTAGAACCTCTATAAGTTGACCACCCCAAGGAACTATAACAAACTAGTCAACATATGGAGGTGGTCAACATAAGAAATGAGGCCTGCTGTACTGATACGTACATGTGGGGCATGTCCAATCTATGAAAATTAGGTCAACTAGAGGTAGTCAATGTAGGGAAGTGGAGGTTCTGTATAGCATGTGAAGAAGATCAGGGTTAATTCTGAGATTCAAAGGAAGTTATGGGAGGGCTTTAATCAAGGAGATGGCCTGATCAAAGGCATAGTTTAGGTGATCACTTTAGCCCCACTGTGGAGAAGGAATCAGACATGCGTAAAGTAGAGACGGGATCAGTAGCAGAAGGTGTTTATGTACATAAAGTAATTCCAATGAGCAATGATGGTCTAAATTAATAGGAAGAATGAAAATAGGTGAACAGATACAGAAATTATGAAGGGGATAGAAGTAATAAGACATGATTGGTTGGATATAAGGAGTGTGGAGAGAAATCAAGGGTGACCCTGGTTTCTGATTTGGGCAACCAAATGTGAAAGCAGACATTTCGAGAGACTAGAAGCATGGAGGGGAAAAGCTAACTGGTGGGTAGGGATGAGGGATTGGTTGGGAGAGATGATTTCACTTCGGGACATGTTCTGTTTGAGATGTCTATTGTATATACAAGTACAGATATCAGTAGGCAGCTGCTGATTGGAGCCGGAGCTTCTGAAAGAAGTGCAGTCCAGGGAAGTGAGTTAGGAGACCTTCATTATGTTAGGTGAAGTCCAAGAAAGGATGGGTACACAGGGAGAACACGTAGAATGGAAAGAGGGCTGAATTATACACTTAAATGGTTGAAATGGTACACTTGATGTCATCTATATTTTACTACAATAAAAAAATAAAATAGAAAGAGGGATTCCTTTAGAGAATGGGTAAAGGAAGAAGAACCTGTGACTAAGCTGGAGCAACTTCAGAGGTGAGAAGAGAAAGAAGAGAGATCATAGAAACCAGTGGAGAGAGTATTCCAAGAAGAATGTTTGAATCAAAATTCTAGAAGGACAAGTAATGTAAGTGCTGAGATGTGTGTGTTGGATTTAGCAAAGGGAGTTTAATGAATGCAGCTTTAGGTTAGTGATAGGGAAAGAAGCCAGATTGTCAGGGGGTGAGGAAATGAATGGAAAGTGAGGAAATGGAAACAGTGGGTTTCTTTAACTCTTACATGTAATTTTATGGTAGGGATACAAAGTTGTAGGTAAGGGATGATGAAGGGTCAAGAAACAGGGACTCTGATTAACAAGGGAGAGAACTGAGCATCTTGTACATGTTGATGAAATTAGGAAGTAGGAGGTTGAAGGTACCACAGAGAGGGGACACCATGATGGTACAAGACCCCTCAGGAGGTGAGAGAGAAAGGGGTCCAGAGCACAGGGGCAGGCCTTAGATTAGGAGGACCTCTTTCTCACTGCATTGTAGGGAAAAGAAAAAAGGATGGCTAGAGAGGATGAGGTTTATCAGTGGGGAAATGGGAGTTGCCCTTTTTTTTTTCCTTTTTGAGACAGTTTCATTTTTTTCATCCTTGGTAGAGTGTTATGGAGTCATAGCTCACAGCAACCTCAAACTCTTAGGTTCAAGCCATCCTCTTGCCTCAGCCTCCCAAGTAACCGGGTCTAGAGGCGCCTGCCATAGTGCTGCTTATTTTTTTTAGAGATGGGGTCTCACTCTTGCTCAGGCAAGTCTTGAACTCCTGAGCTCAGGCAATCCACCCAACTCAGCCTCCCAGAGTGCTAGGAATATAGGCATGAGCCACCATGCCCAGTTGAGAGTTCCCATCTTATAGGCATCTCCCTCATGCAGATCTCCCTGATCATCTATGCTGCCTCCTCATTTTTAAATTATTAGCACATTTTTGAACAAGAGGGGTCTTGTTAATATTCTAGAGTATTTTATTTTGCAACATGAACTATATCACCTGTAGTAGACAAAATAATGGTCCCCCCAAAAGATGCCTACATCCTGATCTCTGGAACCTTTGAATATGTTTGGTTACATGGCAAAAGGGAATTAAGGTAGCAGATGGAGTTAAGGTTGCTGATCAAATGGCTTTAAGGTAAGGAGATTATCCTAAATTATTCAAATGGGACTCTTATATTAAAAGTGGAAGAGAGGGGGCACGCCTGTGGCTCAGTGAGGAGGGCGCTGGCCCTATATAACAAGGGTGACAGGTTCAAACCCAGCCCTGGGCAAAACTGCAAAAAAAAAAAATAATACTGGGCATTGTGGCAGGCACCTCATTGTCTTAGCTACTTGGCCGGCTGAGGCAAGAGAATCGCCTAAGCCCAAGAACTGGAAGTTCTGTGAGCTGTGATGCTACAGCACTCTACCGAGGATGACAAAGTGGAAGAGAGGAGTCAGCACCCGTAGCATAGTTGTTACAGCACCAGGCACCAGCCACATACACTGAAGCTGGCAGGTTCGAACCTGGCCCGGGCCAGCTAAAACAACAATGACAGCTGCAACAACAAAAAAAACAGCTGGCGTTGTGGCAGGCATCTGTAGTTCCAGCTACTTGGGAGGCTGAGGCAAGAGAATCGCCTAAGCCCAAGAGCTAGAGGTTGCTGTGAGCTGTGACGCCATGGCACTCTACCCAGGGCGACAAAGTGAGACTCTGTCTCAAAAAGAAAAAAAACAAAAAAAGTGGAAGAGAGAGGGAAAAGAGAGTCAGAGGGAGATGTGACTATGGAAGAAGACCAAAGTGATGAGATGTGAGAAAATCTCTACCTGCCACTACTGGCTTTGAAGATGGGAGGAGACATGAGCTCTGGAAGCTAGAAAAGGCAAGGAAACAAATTTTCCTCTAGAGTCTTCAAAAAAATAGAGCTGCCTGGCACTTTGATTTTAGCCCATTGAGACCCGTGTTGGACTTCCAAGTATAGAACTGTAACATGATAGATTCATATTGTTTAAACCACCAAGTTGTTGATAATGTGTTAAAGCAGCAATAGAAAACTAATACAGTACGGTACCCACAAAACGCATCTGTTATCCACCACATTTTTGTGAGATAGGAAGTAAACCAAAAGGACCTTTGAGCAGCTCACATATGTGTCACAAACCTCACTTGAAACTCATTCACTGAAGTTTGGTGCCATTAAATAAAGGGCAAATATAGTTCCTAAAGGCTTTATGATATAGTGTTCATTAATGTTCATGACATTGATTCTAAGTTATAAAGAAAAGGTTATGTTTAATAGTATACACAAGAAATCAAGGAACTTTGTAAACAGTTTTAAAAGCTTTTTGTTTTTGAATACCATGAAGGGTATGTTAAACAGTTTGATGAGAACATTTCAGATTGTATATGAAACCAGCACATTGTACCCCTTGATTGCACTAATGTACACAGCTATGATTTAATAAAAAAAAAAAAATAAAATAAAATAAAAAAACCTTTTTTTTTTTTTGAGACTATGTTTTATTCTGTTGGCCAAGGTAGAGTGCAGTGGCATCATCTTAGCTCACTGCAGTATTGAACTTCTAACCTTAGCAATCTTCCTGCCTCAGCCTCCTGAGTAGCTGGGAATACAGGTGGATATTACCACACCTGGCTAATTTTTCTTTCTTTTTTTTTTTTTTTGTAGTGACAGGATCTTGCTATTGCTTAGACTGACCTCAAGCGATTCTCTCACCTCAGCCTCCCAAAGTGCTAGGATTATAGGTGTGGGCCTCCACACTTTGGCAATTTTTATGCATATTATTATTCATAGTTCTAAAATTAAGGCTTAAAGGGGTATGTAGAAAAGCCAGTTCAGGGTTTGGAGTCATACCTAAATCCCTAGGCATGGTTTCTTTGAGTGTTGGTTTTTACTTCTGCATAACAAACTACTAAAATCTAAGCAACTTAAAAGTTACACCTATTGATTATATCACACTTTCTCTTTTTTTTTTTTTTTTTTTTTTTTGAGACAGAGCCTCAAGCTGTCACCCTGGATAGAGTGCAGTGGCATCACAGCTCACAACAACCTCCAATTCCTGGCTCAAGCGAGTCTTCTGCCTCTGCCTCCCAAGTAGCGGGGACTACAGGCGCCTGCCACAACGCCCAGCCATTTTTTGGTTGCAGCCGTCATTGTTGTTTGGTGGGCCCAGGCTGGATTTGAACCCGCCAGCTCGGGTGTACGTAGCTGGCGCCCTAGCCCGTTGAGCCACAGGCACCGAGCTGATTATCTCACACTTTCAATAGGTCAGCAGTCTAGTCATAGCAGAGCTGGGTTCTCTGTTTGGGCCTCTCAAGACTAAAATCAAGGCGTTGGCTGGGGCTATGGTCTCCTTTGAGATTCGAGGTTATCTTCGAAGCCAGCTAGTTGTTGGCATTCAGTTCCTTGCAGTCACAGGATAAGCTCTCTGCTTCCTTGCTGACTAGCACCAGGGCTATTCTCAGCTCCTAGAGGCTGCACTCTTCCCTGCCACATGGCCTTCTCAAAGCTAGCAGAAGATACAGCTTTCATATGTAGGCTAAAACCCAATTATAGCATAGGAATACAGGGAAAGGGGAAAGGGAGGGGAGGGGAGGGGGGAGTATGGGTGGAGGGAGGGCAATTGGTGGGATCACCCCTACGGTGCATCTTAGCAGGGTACTGGGGAAACTTACTAAATGTAGAGTATCAATGTCTTTATATAGTGATCAAGAAAATGCCATGAAGGCTATCTGTAACAGTACGATCAAAACATTTCTGAAAGTATATGAATCGTGCCCTGTGATTGCACCAATGTATAGAATTATGATTCAATAAAATTATAAAAAAAAAAAAAAAAAGCTAGCAGAAGAATCTCTCTGACACTTCAGCCTTTTTAATGGACTCACCTGTCAGGCCCACCAAGGATCATCTTTCTTTTGATTAACTCAGAGTCAATGACCTAATCACAGGAAAGATATCCCATCATATTCAATGGTCCCTTTCACACTCAAGAGTGGGGATTATACAAGTTGTGTACACAAGGAGGTAGGAATCTTAGGGACTATCTTAGAATTCTTCCTACTGCAGCCATTGTAATGGCTCTTCCCTTATTATGAGGACTGCATGAACTAGAGCATGCAAACAAAGCCTTAACTACATAGAAGGTTCTTGATAAATGTTGGTTTCCTGCTTTTCGGCCAGAGATGCCATCTTCCAGAGTGCTGTGGTGTCGCAGCAACCTCAAACTCTTGGACATAAGCGATTCTCTTGCCTCAGCCTCCCGAGTAACTGAGACTACAGGCACCCACCGCAAAGCCAGTAATTCACCAAAATGACAAACACAAAGGGAAAGAGGAGAGATACCCGTTACATGTTCTCTAGGCCTTTTAGAAAACATGGAGTTGTTCCTTTGGCCACATATATGCGAATCTACAAGAAAGGTGATATTGTAGACATCAAGGGAATGGATACTGTTCAAAAAGGCATGCTACACAAATGTTACCATGGCAAAACTGGATGAGTCTACAGTGTTACCCAGCATGCTGTTGGCATTGTTGTAAACAAACAAGTTAAGGGCAAGATCCTTGCCAAGAGGATTAATGTTTGTATTGAGCACATTAAGCACTCTAAGAGCTGAGATAGCTTCCTGAAACGTGTGAAGGAAAATGATCAGAAAAAGAAGGAAGCTAAAGAGAAAGGTACCTGGGTTCAACTGAAGCGCCAGCCTGCTCTACCCAGAGAAGCCCATTTTGTGAGAACCAACGGAAAGGAGCCTGAGCTCCTGGAACCCATTCCCTATGAATTCATGGCATAATAAGCACATAACGTAGCACACAGGAGTACCAGTGGACCCATGTTTTTAGGTGCAAGAACCTATTTATTCCCCTTGAGCTCATGTCATGATACATGTGCAGTGTAGCACCCAAGATAACCCTCACAGACCCCATGTAACAGTGATCCAAGGTGCTGGAACCTATTTCCCATGAATTCAAAAGTCAGTTAATACTTTATCACATTCAATGGCAAGGTGTCCCCCACTGAGGTACTGGAACCTTTTCCCTATGAATTCATGGCAT